>JAAWVA010000039.1:6027806-6074629 GCA_015227895.2 Colaptes auratus | reverse complement strand
ATCAGAGAGCTCTGTGTCCCTACGGCAAGCATGGGGCCCAGCACTGATCCCTGGGGCACACCACTAGTGCCTGGCTGCCAGCTGGCTGTGGCACCTTTCACCACCACTCTCTGGGCTCAGCCTCCAGCCAGTTCCTAACCCAGCTCAGAGTGCTGCTGCCCCAGCCAGGGGCTGACATTTTGGCCAGGAGTTTGCTGTGGGGGACGGTGTCAAAGGCCTTGCTGAGGTCCACGCAGACCACATCCACAGCCTGCCCCACATCCACCAGGCAGTCACCTGATCATAGAAGGAGATCAGGTTGGTCAGGTAGGACCTGCCCTTCCTAAAGCCATGCTGGCTAGGCCTGATCCTTTGGCCATCCTGTAAGTGCTGCGTGATCACACTCAGGATGAGCTGTTCCATGATCTTGCCTGGCACTGAGGTCAGGATGACAGGCCTATCATTCCCTGGCTCGTCCAGCCGGCCCTGCTTGTGGATGGGCACCACGTTGGCAGCTTCCAGTCTTCTGGGACCTCTCCAGTGAGCCAGGACTGCTGAAAAATGATGGAGGGCGGCTTGGCCAGCTCATCTGCCAGCTCTCTCAGCACCCTGGGATGGATCCCATCCGGTCCATGGCCTTGTGGGGTCCAAGCGGCTCAGAAGATCTCTACTACTCCGGGAGCAGCGGGAAACCATGCAGCTCCTGGCTCCTTCTGCCAGCTCTGCAGGCCAGCTGTCTGGAAGATGTTCTGCCATGCTAGGATAGATTGAGGCAAAGAAGTGTTTAAGTACCTCTGCCTTTTCCTCATCCTTGTTACAACGTTCCCCTCCGTGCCCACCAAGGAGTGGGGTTGTCCTTGCCCTTCCTCTTGCTATTGATGTATTTATAGAAGGACGTTTTGTTGTCCTTCACAGCAGAGGCCAGGCTAAGTTCTAAATGGGCTTTTGCCTCCCTGATTTTCTTCCTGCATGTCCTAGCAACATCCGTAAACATTCCATGGGAACACAGCTGGGGGTCCCGCACCAGCCGTGACACCAAAAACCGGACTGAAAGCTCCTTGCAAGGAGCCAAAAGGATGGTGGCTCGCAGGCACCACAGCTGCTCAGTACCCTGCCCAGGGAGGTCTGGGACGACCCTGCTTCCAACGACTACGGAATACAGCACTTGGCTCTAGGGTGCAAGCGCTGAAGCCATAGTAATGCTCTGCTCTACGGCACATGCACTAGCTCCACAGCAACGCGAGGCAGCACACCGCATGTGCACAGCCAATAGCAGCACGCTCCTTTAGAAACGCTCCGTCCCCTTTGCAGCACCAGTTTCAATCTTCTGCAGCTGTTTGTGGGGGACCCTTCCCCCCTGCCCTCCCCCCCGCCCCATCTTTATTTCTCCAGCAGAGCTCCCTTTTTGGGGAGGGGGGGGGTGTACACATTTAAGTACGAAAGGAATGAGCTGCTGCCTGTGCAGTTTTCTGTATTTTCTGCCTGTTTTGGTGAAACCAACAGGAGTGGGGGGGATTCTGGTGGTCCGATGATGCCACATGGTGCAGGGATGATGCAGCATAGGAGCAGGTGAGCGAGGGCTGGGGCACATCCTCAAATGCTGAAATTCTTGAAGAGGATCACAAATATTTACCATGTAAGTAGGGTTTGAAGCAATGCGAGGAACATAAAACTTTCATTTTCAGCTAGAGCCTGAAGAATTGTATTAATTTATGCGTAAAAAATATTTTGTAATGATCCCCCCCTCTCTTTTCTATTTTGTAAAGCTTTTAGAATTATAAAAAATAAAAAAGGTCACGTAGGGGCTTGAAATACTGACAGAGCCTGTGTCTACACAATGAAAAACAGTGGCTTTTACATCTCTGTGTGTTTGTGTGTTTTTTCTTAAATGGGGAAAAAAACTGAAGGGGGTGAAGCCGAGCTGCTCCCCCTGCCAGACGTACTGAGTGCTGCCCTCACGCGTGTAACGGTCGGCACTGCAGTTTGTGCGATGTCGTGTGCCGCCATCGTGCTCAGTGCTGCGCCTAACTATGCTGAGGCTTGAAATGCCTGAAATTCTTAGAGGGGAAGAGGGAGAGAGCGGGAGATTGACTCGGGCGTTGTCATAAATTCAGTGCCTGGGCTCCGCCTGTGGCGCAGGCACAGCGTCGCGAGCGTTGCCATGGATTCAGCGGCTGCCCCGCGGGCGGTCGCTTCGCGCGCATGCGCCAGCTTCGGAATTGCTATGGATTCAGCGGCTGCGCCGCAGCGCGGGTTGTCCGCGCGCATGACGCTGGTGGCTTTAAAAGGGCGCCCAGTGGACCGTGGTGGCTGTTGGGGTTCGTGGTTCCTCTGGCGTTTCTCAGGTAAGTGTGTTCTTCTGGTCTACTTTGGGGTCTTCCTGTAGTACCTTCTGGACTTTCTTTGGGTTCTGTTTGCGAGGGTTGATGTTCCTTGGAGGTGGAGACAGATTCATGGAGCGCAGCGGCTCCCCGTCCCGTCCGCCTTCTCCGCGGCGAGCCGCCGTGGCGGCGGCGGCTCCCCTCCCCGTCCCCGTCCCGGTCCGCCTTCTCCTCCGCGGCGAGCCGCCGTGGCGGCGCGGCTCCCGTCCCCGTCCCCCCGTCCCGGTCCGCCTTCTCCGCGGCGAGCCGCCGTGGCGGCGGCGGCTCCCCGTCCCCGTCCCCGTCCCCGTCCCGGTCCGCCTTCTCCGCGGCGAGCCGCCATGGCGGCGGCGGCTGCCCGTCCCCGTCCCCTCCCGGTCCGCCTTCTCCGCGGCGAGCCGCCGTGGCGGCGGCGGCTGCCCGTCCCCGTCCCCGTCCCGTCCGCCTTCTCCGCGGCGAGCGCCGTGGCGGCGGCGGCTCCCCTCCCCGTCCCCGTCCCGGTCCGCCTTCTCCGCGGCGAGCCGCCGTGGCGGCGGCGGCGGCTCTTTTGCTCCCCTACAGTATACTACTGTTAGTGGGCCCCTGTGTTCTTCACGTTCCTCTCGGTAACTCCTAATTCCCTTCTTAGTGCTCCTAATGCCTTCCTAAGTCTTCCAGTGTTCCCAGTAACCTTTAGTTCTTTTCTGCAGTGTGGCCCCTGTGTCCTCCCCAGTATACCCAAATTCTTTTCTCGGTCCTCTTTTACCATCAGATGCTGACTGTGTGGTTTTGAATGGCATCAGGTCACAGTTTTGTAAGGTAGTGAATACTGAAGGAAAACAAAATGCTTATGTAGTAGTTCTATTGGATGAATGCAAACCTACTCACAGCTTTGTAATATCAGTAACGAGATCTATTCCTTGCTTTTCAGACTGTTCAGATTGACTCCTTGTTTTGTTCTTCACTCACCAAGCAAGGAAGATGTGCAGCAGCAGAGCAGCACAAGGCCATAGCTGCTGCAGCAGCAGCAAATCATGAGCGTGGATGTCAGCATGCAGCCTCACCCTGCAGCCTGGCAGGGAGCCTCCTTCTCTTGGCTTGTGTGGGCTCCAGGTAGGGTTTTATTTCTGTTGGTCAGAAGGGAAAGGCTTAAAGAAACTGTTTTCGTGCAAGCTTTTCCCAGAGATGAAGTTTCTGTCAAGGTAGTCTCTAACGGAGCAGTTAGATAAGCAGAAGCCTCTGATAGGAATAATGGGGGTGGCAAAGAGACTTTGCATTTTTCCTTCTGGAACACTTTTTTTGTCACCTGACCCTGGAGATTCTGACAGGGACTGTGTTTCTCTAGCACAGGCTGATGGTGAGGCTGTGTGGGTGCTACAACCGCAGCAGAGAAGCTATGTTCCTGTCAGTTCTCTTTCCACCTGGATCGGGACGAAGGTGCAGGCCCTTGCCTCTGCAGTTGGGCACTGCTGAGAGTGCAGCTGGTGTCCAGATTAAAGAAGTCTTTGTCTCTAAGGCCGTGCTCCCCTACAGGTCCCACCGTGTCCAGCACGGTAACAAAGCATTAAACTCCATACTTGAGTTGTGGAGTTTGTCTTTTTCCGCGATCATTTCTGGCCACTATTTCGGCTGTGGGACCTGCTGAGGACAGGATCTCTCTAGGCACCCCCTCCAAAGCTTCTCGGGCAGAGCCCCTTTAACTCTCTCAGGTCGGTGCAGGAGCAGACAAGGTATTACAAGCATTGTTTTTTTTATTATCTTTGCTCCCTTTGGCGGCTCGGCCCCACCAGGTTAGTGCCAGCCTCTGCTCTCTGGGGTTCTCTGTGGGGGGGTGGGGGGTGGTACTGCAGCTCCGGCCTCTTGTGCGGGGGGGGGGGGTGTGTGTGTGGTGGGTGGTACAGCAGCTCCGGCCTCTTGTGTGGGGGTGGTACAGCAGCTCCGGCCTCTTGTGCGGGGGTGGTACAGCAGCTCCGGCCTCTTGTGCGGGGGGGGGGGGGGGTGGTACAGCAGCTCCGCCTCTTGTGCGGGGGGGTGGGTGGGGGGTGGTACAAGCTCCGGCCTCTTGTGCGGGGGGGTGGGGGGTGGTACAGCAGCGCTCCGTCCTCTTGTGCGGGGGGGTGGGGGGTGGTACAGCAGCTCCGGCCTCTTGTGCGGGGGGGTGGGGGTGGTACTGCAGCTCCGGCCTCTTGTGCGGGGGGGTGGGGGTGTACTGCAGCTCCGGCCTCTTGTGCGGGGGGGGGGGGTGGTACCTGGCAGCTCCGGCCTCTTGTGTGTGTGGAGGGGGGTGGTACTGCAGCTCCGGCCTCTTGTGTGTGGGTGGGGGGGTGGTACTGGCAGCTCCGGCCTCTTGTGCGGGGGGGGGGGGTGTGTGGGGGAGTGGTACTGCAGCTCCGGCCTGTTGTGCGGGGTGGGCGTGTGGTGCGGGGGTCGTACTGCAGCTCCGGCCTCTTGTGCGGGCTCGTGGGGGTGGGGGGGTGGTACAGCAGCCCCGGCCTCTTGTGTGTGGGTGGGGGGCTGGTACTGCAGCTCCGGCCTTTGTGGACCCTTAAGAGAGGTGGTAACACTGACCAGTCAGGGGCTGCTCTTGCCCCTGTGCATGGGAAGCAGTTTAGCTGGGCTCTCCTCAGAGGTTTTTACGCTTGTATTAAAATCAAAGAAACAAAAAGCCCCAGACGAAACTGACAGTTGAGGCTGTGCCTTTTAGGCTAGGAGCTACAGTTGATTAAAAGGAAACAAGAGAGCAATAATTCTAAACGAATTTCATTGGTAGATGAGTGGAATGTAGTTTTACCTTCTTAAACTCAACCTCTCGCTCTCTCTCTTTCTGCTGGAATGCATGCATGCAGACACTGCTTATCAGCAGACGTGAGAAGCAAAACTAATTTCTTAACAACACTTGGAGCTAACTGAAATTTCCCCTAACATTTCTCCTCTTCTGTTCTTCTAATGACCTAGAGGGAAAAGCGAGGGAGATGTTGTGGGGAGGCAAGGTGGAGTCCTCCAGCCCAAGGCGGATTTCGGTGTTTGTGTTTTCCCCTCTGTAAGTACTTGTATAATATTGTAAGTACTGCATGTTCTGTACATACTCATTGCTTTCCATTTTTGCTTGTACAACACAGCTTCATTCGCTTCTCCAACCGGGCTGAGCTGAGTTTTTGTTGTTAAACCATCACACTACAACAGAAACAAAAAAAAACTAAAGGAGGACAACTGGTTTTAAGTAAGTGATACAGATTTTTATTTTATGCTTTCAAACCCTGTTTTGCTGTCCCCTAGTATTTGCTTCTATATTCTAGAAGCCTTTGCATGTAATAGAAGAGATGCAGTAGGGGTGATTTCAAAGCCTTTTGACTTAGGAATTAATACTATTCTTCAATATCTAAGTTAACAGGAGAGATTTTTAGTTGGATTTTCAGTCTTAGAGTGAGTTGGCTTAGCTCTCAGCGAATCGAGAGGATTTCCGTCCGCTGAAAGGGGGCTCAGCTTTCTTCAGCGGTGGGGCTCGGCTCCCTTGGGCGGTGTAATAAAGAATGTGGGGGCTTTGTATGTGAAACACTGAATGTGGGGGCTTTGTATGTGAAACACTGAATGTGGGGCTTTGTATGTGAAACACTGAATGTGGGGCTTTGTATGTGAAACACTGAATGTGGGGGCCTTGTATGTGAAACACTGAATGTGGGGGCCTTTTTAATGTGAAACACTGAATGTGGGGGCCTTTTTAATGTGAAACACTGAATGTGGGGGCCTTTTTAATGTGAAACACTGAATGTGGGGGCCTTTTTAATGTGAAACACTGAATGTGGGGGCCTTTTTAATGTGAAACACTGAATGTGGGGGCCTTTTTAATGTGAAACACTGATGTGGGGCCTTTTTAATGTGAAACACTTGATGTGGGGGCCTTTTTAATGTGAAACACTGAATGTGGGGGCCTTTTTAATGTGAAACACTGAATGTGGGGGCCTTTTTTAATGTGAAACACTGAATGTGGGGGCCTTTTTAATGTGAAACACTGAATGTTGGGCCTTTTAATTAATGTGAAACACTGAATGTGGGGGCCTTTTTAATGTGAAACACTGAATGTGGGGGCCTTTTTATGTGAAACACTGAATGTGGGGGCCTTTTTATGTGTAACAACGGATGTGGGGGCCTTTTTATGTGTAACAACGGATGTGGGGCCTTTTTATGTGTAACAACGGATGTGGGGCCTTTTTATGTGTAACAACGGATGTGGGGGCCTTTTTATGTGTAACAACGGATGTGGGGGCCTTTTTATGTGTAACAACGGATGGGGGGGCCTTTTTATGTGTAACAACGGATGGGGGGCCTTTTTAATGTGAAACAACGGATGGGGGGCCTTTTTAATGTGAAACAACGGATGGGGGGGGCTTTTTAATGTGAAACAACGGATGGGGGGGCCTTTTTAATGTGAAACAACGGATGGGGGGGCCTTTTTAATGTGAAACAGTGTGGAAGCAGGGGAAGTTCCTCACAGAACATCAAATGCTTGACGCCTTGTTGATGTTTTGAGTGTGCGGGTGAGTGTGGGCATGACTGAGATGTAGAAAACATCTAGGAAGCGAGAGGCAATCCCTATCTGTGGTTCTGTCTCTCTGGGAGGAGCACAATGGACAATGCAGAAGTTGTGAATGAGAGCATGGCTTGTAATTGTATGTTTAGGACCTGTCAGCAAAGCGAGAGAAGTTCCTTTCCCTCAAAGAATGGTGGCTCCATCAAGCCAGGCTACTTCAGACCTGGCTCAGTGGGGCTCAGATCCCCTCGGTGGTGTAAGGCTCTGCTGAGTTGCCGTTGCGCTCGCTGGGGGGACTTGCCGTTGCGCTCGCTGGGGGGACTTGCCGTTGCGCTCGCTGGGGGGACTTGCCGTTGCGCTCGCTGGGGGGACTTGCCGTTGCGCTCGCTGGGGGGACTTGCCGTTGCGCTCGCTGGGGGACTTGCCGTTGCGCTCGCTGGGGGACTTGCCGTTGCGCTCGCTGGGGGGACTTGCCGTTGCGCTCGCTGGGGGGACTTGCCGTTGCGCTCGCTGGGGGACTTGCCGTTGCGCTCGCTGGGGGGACTTGCCGTTGCGCTCGCTGGGGGACTTGCCGTTGCGCTCGCTGGGGGGACTTGCCGTTGCGCTCGCTGGGGACTTGCCGTTGCGCTCGCTGGGGCTTGCCGTTGCGCTCGCTGGGGGACTTGCCGTTGCGCTCGCTGGGGGACTTGCCGTTGCGCTCGCTGGGGGACTTGCCGTTGCGCTCGCTGGGGGGACTTGCCGTTGCGCTCGCTGGGGGGACTTGCCGTTGCGCTCGCTGGGGGGACTTGCCGTTGCGCTCGCTGGGGGACTTGCCGTTGCGCTCGCTGGGGGGACTTTGCCCTAAGAACCTAATAAATTGTGGAATGGTTTGTGTGGTGGCAGGGGAAGTTCCTGCAAGAACGGAAAATATTTGACCCCTTGTTAATGTTTTGAATGTGTGGTTGACAATGGGCACGACTGAGATGTAGAAAACATCTATGAAGCGAGAGGGAGTCCCGATCTGTGACAGTTGTGAGTGGGTTCGTGGCCAATAATTGTGGTTTAGGAGCGGTCATTACTGTTGTTATTATATTCGTTATGTATTCTGGAAACAATGAATGGGGCTTTTTTATGTGTAACAATGAATGTGGGGGCCTTTTTATGTGTAACAATGAATGTGGGGGCCTTTTTATGTGTAACAATGAATGTGGGGGCCTTTTTATGTGTAACAATGAATGTGGGGCCTTTTTATGTGTAACAATGAATGTGAGGCCTTTTTATGTGAAACAATGAGTGGGGATTTTTTATGTGTAACAATGAATGTGGGGGCTTTTTATGTGAAACAATGAATGTGAGGCCTTTTTATGTGAAACAATGAGTGGGGGCCTTTTTATGTGAAACAATGAGTGGGGGCCTTTTTATGTGAAACAATGAGTGGGGGCCTTTTTAATGTGAAACAATGAATGTGGGGCCTTTTTATGTGAAACAATGAGTGGGGGCCTTTTTAATGTGAAACACTGAATGTGGGGCCTTTTTATGTGAAACAATGAATGTGGGGCCTTTTTATGTGAAACAATGAATGTGGGGCCTTTTTATGTGAAACAATGAATGTGGGGGCCTTTTTATGTGAAACAATGAATGTGGGGGCCTTTTTAATGTGAAACAATGAATGTGGGGGCCTTTTTAATGTGAAACAATGAATGTGGGGGCCTTTTTAATGTGAAACAATGAATGTGGGGGCCTTTTTAATGTGAAACCATGAATGTGGGGCCTTTTTAATGTGAAACCATGAATGTGGGGCCTTTTTAATGTGAAACCATGAATGTGGGGCCTTTTTAATGTGAAACCATGAATGTGGGGGCCTTTTTAATGTGGAACAATGAATGTGGGGCCTTTTTATGTGGAACAATGAATGTGGGGCCTTTTTATGTGGAACAATGAATGTGGGGCCTTTTTATGTGGAACAATGAATGTGGGGCCTTTTTATGTGAAACACTGAATGTGGGGCCTTTTTATGTGAAACACTGAATGTGGGGGCCTTTTTAATGTGAAACACTGAATGTGGGGCCTTTTTAATGTGAAACACTGAATGGGGGGCCTTTTTAATGTGAAACACTGAATGGGGGGCCTTTTTAATGTGAAACACTGAATGGGGGGGCCTTTTTAATGTGAAACACTGAATGGGGGGGCCTTTTTAATGTGAAACACTGAATGGGGGGGCCTTTTAATGTGAAACACTGATGGGGGGGCCTTTTTAATGTGAAACACTGAATGGGGGGCCTTTTTAATGTGAAACACTGAATGGGGGGGCCTTTTTAATGTGAAACACTGAATGGGGGGCCTTTTTAATGTGAAACACTGAATGGGGGGGCCTTTTTAATGTGAAACACTGAATGGGGGGGCCTTTTTAATGTGAAACACTGAATGGGGGGGCCTTTTTAATGTGAAACACTGAATGGGGGGGCCTTTTTAATGTGAAACACTGAATGGGGGGGCCTTTTTAATGTGAAACACTGAATGGGGGGGCCTTTTTATGTGAAACACTGAATGGGGGGCCTTTTTAATGTGAAACACTGAATGGGGGCCTTTTTAATGTGACAACACTGAATGGGGGGCCTTTTTAATGTGAAACACTGAATGGGGGGCCTTTTTAATGTGAAACACTGAATGGGGGGGCCTTTTTAATGTGAAACACTGAATGTGGGGGCTTTTTAATGTGAAACACTGAATGTGGGGCCTTGTTATGTGAAACAATGAATGTGGGGGCCTTGTTATGTGAAACAATGAGTGGGGGCCTTGTTATGTGAAACAATGAGTGGGGGCCTTGTTATGTGAAACAATGAGTGGGGGCCTTGTTATGTGAAACAATGAGTGGGGGCCTTGTTATGTGAAACAATGAGGGGGGGCCTTGTTATGTGAAACAATGAGGGGGGGCCTTGTTATGTGAAACAATGAGGGGGGCCTTGTTATGTGAAACATGAGGGGGGGCCTTGTTATGTGAAACAATGAGTGGGGGGCCTTTTTATGTGGAACATGGGGGGGGCCTTTTTAATGTGGAACAATGGGGGGGGGCCTTTTTAATGTGGAACAATGAGGGGGGGCCTTTTTAATGTGAAACGGTGTGGAAGCAGGGGAAGTTCCTCACAGAATATCAAATGCTTGACGCCTTGTTGATGTTTTGAGTGTGCGGGTGAGTGTGGGCATGGCTGAGATGTAGAAAACATATAGGAAGCGAGAGGCAATCCCTATCTGTGGTTCTGTCTCTCTGGGAGGAGCACAATGGACAATGCAGAAGTTGTGAATGAGAGCATGGCTTGTAATTGTATGTTTAGGACCTGTCAGCAAAGCGAGAGAAGTTCCTTTCCCTCAAAGAATGGTGGCTCCATCAAGCCAGGCTACTTCAGACCTGGCTCAGTGGGGCTCAGATCCCCTCGGTGGTGTAAGGCTCTGCTGAGTTGCCGTTGCGCTCGCTGGGGGGACTTGCCGTTGCGCTCGCTGGGGGGACTTGCCGTTGCGCTCGCTGGGGGGACTTGCCGTTGCGCTCGCTGAGGGGACTTGCCGTTGCGCTCGCTGGGGGGACTTGCCGTTGCGCTCGCTGGGGGGACTTGCCGTTGCGCTCGCTGGGGGGACTTGCCGTTGCGCTCGCTGGGGGGACTTGCCGTTGCGCTCGCTGGGGGGACTTGCCGTTGCGCTCGCTGGGGGGACTTGCCGTTGCGCTCGCTGGGGGACTTGCCGTTGCGCTCGCTGGGGGGACTTGCCGTTGCGCTCGCTGGGGGACTTGCCGTTGCGCTCGCTGGGGGGACTTGCCGTTGCGCTCGCTGGGGGGACTTGCCGTTGCGCTCGCTGGGGGGACTTGCCGTTGCGCTCGCTGGGGGGACTTGCCGTTGCGCTCGCTGGGGGGACTTGACTTGCCGTTGCGCTCGCTGGGGGGACTTTGCCCTAAGAACCTAATAAATTGTGGAATGGTTTGTGTGGTGGCAGGGGAAGTTCCTGCAAGAACGGAAAATATTTGACCCCTTGTTAATGTTTTGAATGTGTGGTTGACAATGGGCACGACTGAGATGTAGAAAACATCTATGAAGCGAGAGGGAGTCCCGATCTGTGACAGTTGTGAGTGGGTTCGTGGCCAATAATTGTGGTTTAGGAGCGGTCATTACTGTTGTTATTATATTCGTTATGTATTCGGGAAACAATGAATGGGGCTTTTTTATGTGAAACAATGAATGGGGCTTTTTTATGTGTAACAATGAATGTGGGGGCTTTTTATGTGTAACAATGAATGTGAGGCCTTTTTATGTGAAACAATGAGTGGGGGCCTTTTTAATGTGAAACAATGAATGTGGGCCTTTTTAATGTGAAACAATGAATGTGGGGCCTTTTTAATGTGAAACAATGAATGTGGGGCCTTTTTATGTGAAACAATGAATGTGGGGCCTTTTTAATGTGAAACAATGAGTGGGGGCCTTTTAATGTGAAACAATGAATGTGGGGCCTTTTATTGTGAAACAATGAATGTGGGGGCCTTTTAATGTGAAACAATGAATGTGGGGGCCTTTTTAATGTGAAACAATGAGTGGGGGCCTTTTAATGTGAAGCAATGAGTGGGGACTTTTAATGTGAAACAATGAATGTGGGGCCTTTTTATATGAAATAATGAGTGGGGGCCTTTTTAATGTGAAACAATGAATGTGGGGCCCTTTTATGTGAAACACTGAATGTGGGGGCCTTTTTAATGTGAAACACTGAATGTGGGGGCCTTTTTAATGTGAAACACTGAATGTGGGGGCCTTTTTAATGTGAAACACTGAATGTGGGGGCCTTTTTAATGTGAAACACTGAATGTGGGGGCCTTTTTAATGTGAAACACTGAATGTGGGGGCCTTTTTAATGTGAAACACTGAATGTGGGGGCCTTTTTAATGTGAAACACTGAATGTGGGGGCCTTTTTAATGTGAAACACTGAATGTGGGGGCCTTTTTAATGTGAAACACTGAATGTGGGGGCCTTTTTAATGTGAAACACTGAATGTGGGGGCCTTCTATGTGAAACACTGAATGTGGGGGCCTTTTTAATGTGAATCAATGAATGTGGGGCCTTTTTAATGTGAATCAATGAATGTGGGGCCTTTTTAATGTGAATCAATGAATGTGGGGCCTTTTTAATGTGAAACAATGAATGTGGGGGCCTTTTTAATGTGAAACAATGAATGTGGGGGCCTTTTTATGTGAAACAATGAATGTGGGGGCCTTTTTATGTGAAACAATGAATGTGGGGGCCTTTTATGTGAAACAATGAATGTGGGGGCCTTTTTATGTGTAACAATGAATGTGGGGGCCTTTTTATGTGTAACAATGAATGTGGGGGCCTTTTTATGTGAAACCATGAATGTGGGGGCCTTTTTAATGTGAAACCATGAATGTGGGGCCTTTTTAATGTGAAACCATGAATGTGGGGCCTTTTTAATGTGAAACCATGAATGTGGGGCCTTTTTAATGTGAAACCATGAATGTGGGGGCCTTTTTAATGTGAAACCCTGAATGTGGGGGCCTTTTTAATGTGAAACCCTGAATGTGGGGGCCTTTTTAATGTGAAACCCTGAATGTGGGGCCTTTTTAATGTGAAACCCTGAATGTGGGGGCCTTTTTAATGTGAAACCCTGAATGTGGGGGCCTTTTTAATGTGAAACCCTGAATGTGGGGGCCTTTTTAATGTGAAACCCTGAATGTGGGGGCCTTTTTAATGTGCAACACTGAATGTGGGGGGCTTTTTAATGTGCAACACTGAATGTGGGGGCTTTTTAATGTGCAACACTGAATGTGGGGGCCTTTTTAATGTGCAACACTGAATGTGGGGGCCTTTTTAATGTGAAACAATGAATGTGGGGGCCTTTTTAATGTGAAACAATGAATGTGGGGGCCTTTTAATGTGAAACAATGAATGTGGGGCATTTTAATGTGAAACACTGAATGGGGGGCATTTTTAATGTGAAACACTGAATGTGGGGGCCTTTTTAATGTGAAACACTGAATGTGGGGGCCTTTTTAATGTGAAACACTGAATGTGGGGGCCTTTTTAATGTGCAGCAATGAATGTGGGGGCTTTTTATGTGCAACAATGAATGTGGGGGCCTTTTTAATGTGCAACAATGAATGTGGGGGCCTTTTTAATGTGCAACAATGAATGTGGGGGCCTTTTTAATGTGCAACAATGAATGTGGGGGCCTTTTTAATGTGCAACAATGAATGTGGGGGCCTTTTTAATGTGCAACAATGAATGTGGGGGCCTTTTTAATGTGCAACAATGAATGTGGGGGCCTTTTTAATGTGAAACACTGAATGGGGGGCCTTTTTAATGTGAAACACTGAATGGGGGGCCTTTTTAATGTGAAACAATGAATGGGGGGGCTTTTATGTGTAACAATGAATGTGGGGGCCTTTTATGTGTAACAATGAATGTGGGGCCGTTTATGTGTAACAATGAATGTGGGGGCCTTTTAATGTGTAACAATGAATGTGGGGGCCTTTTTAATGTGTAACAATGAATGTGGGGGCCTTTTATGTGTAACAATGAATGTGGGGGCCTTTTATGTGTAACAATGAATGTGGGGGCCGTTTATGTGTAACAATGATGTGGGGGCCGTTTATGTGTAACAATGAATGTGGGGCCTTTTTAATGTGAAACAATGAGTGGGGGCCTTTTTAATGTGAAACAATGAGTGGGGGCCTTTTTAATGTGAAACAATGAATGTGGGGCCTTTTTAATGTGAAACAATGAATTGGGGGCCTTTTTAATGTGAAACAATGAATGTGGGGCCTTTTTAATGTGAAACAATGAATGTGGGGGCCTTTTTATGTGAAACAATGAATGTGGGGGCCTTTTTATGTGAAACAATGAATGTGGGGGCCTTTTTATGTGAAACAATGAATGTGGGGGCCTTTTATGTGAAACAATGAATGTGGGGGCCGTTTATGTGTAACAATGAATGTGGGGGCCGTTTATGTGTAACAATGAATGGGGGGCCGTTTATGTGTAACAATGAATGTGGGGCCTTTTTAATGTGAAACAATGAGTGGGGGCCTTTTTAATGTGAAACAATGATGGGGCCTTTTTAATGTGAAACAATGAATGTGGGGCCTTTTAATGTGAAACAATGAATGTGGGGCCTTTTTAATGTGAAACAATGAATGTGGGGCCTTTTAATGTGAAACAATGAATGTGGGGGCCTTTTTATGTGAACAATGAATGTGGGGCCTTTTATGTGAACAATGAATGTGGGGGCCTTTTTATGTGAAACAATGAATGTGGGGGCCTTTTTATGTGAAACAATGAATGTGGGGGCCTTTTTATGTGTAACAATGAATGTGGGGGCCTTTTTATGTGTAACCATGAATGTGGGGGCCTTTTTATGTGTAACCATGAATGTGGGGGCCTTTTTAATGTGAAACCATGAATGTGGGGGCCTTTTTATGTGAAACCATGAATGTGGGGGCCTTTTTTATGTGAAACCATGAATGTGGGGGCCTTTTTTATGTGAAACACTGAATGTGGGGGCCTTTTTAATGTGAAACACTGAATGTGGGGGCCTTTTTAATGTGAAACACTGAATGTGGGGGCCTTTTTAATGTGCAACAATGAATGTGGGGGCTTTTTATGTGCAACAATGAATGTGGGGGCTTTTTATGTGCAACAATGAATGTGGGGGCTTTTTAATGTGCAACAATGAATGTGGGGGCCTTTTTAATGTGAAACAATGAATGTGGGGGCCTTTTTAATGTGAAACAATGAATGTGGGGGCCTTTTTAATGTGAAACACTGAATGGGGGGCCTTTTTAATGTGAAACACTGAATGGGGGGCCTTTTTAATGTGAAACACTGAATGGGGGGCCTTTTTAATGTGAAACACTGAATGGGGGGCCTTTTAATGTGAAACACTGAATGGGGGCCTTTTATGTGAAACACTGAATGTCGGGGCCGTTTTAATGTGTAACAATGAATGTGGGGGCCTTTTTAGTGTAACAATGAATGTGGGGCCGTTTATGTGAAACAATGAATGTGGGGCCTTTTTAATGTGAAACAATGAGTGGGGGCCTTTTTAATGTGAAACAATGAATGTGGGGCCTTTTTAATGTGAAACAATGAATGTGGGGCCTTTTTAATGTGAAACAATGAGTGGGGGCCTTTTTAATGTGAAACAATGAATGTGGGGGCCTTTTTAATGTGTAACAATGAATGTGGGGGCCTTTTATGTGTAACAATGAATGTGGGCCTTTTTGTGTAACAATGAATGTGGGGCCTTTTTATGTGTAACAATGAATGTGGGGCCTTTTTATGTGTAACAATGAATGTGGGGGCCTTTTTATGTGTAACAATGAATGTGGGGGCCTTTTTAACGTGAAACAATGAATGTGGGGGCCTTTTTACGTGAAACAATGAATGTGGGGGCCTTTTTACGTGACGTGAAACAATGAATGTGGGGGCCTTTTTAACGTGAAACAATGAATGTGGGGGCCTTTTTAACGTGAAACAATGAATTGTGGGGCCTTTTTAACGTGAAACAATGAATGTGGGGCCTTTTTAACGTGAAACAATGAATGTGGGGCCTTTTTAACGTGAAACAATGAATGCGGGGCCTTTTTAACGTGAAACAATGAATGCGGGGCCTTTTTAACGTGAAACAATGAATGCGGGGCCTTTTTGATGTGAAACAATGAATGCGGGGCCTTTTGATGTGAAACAATGAATGTGGGGGCTTTTTTGATGTGAACAATGAATGTGGGGGCCTTTTTGATGTGAAACAATGAATGTGGGGGCCTTTTTGATGTGAAACAATGCATGTGGGGGCCTTTTTGATGTGAAACAATGAATGTGGGGGCCTTTTTCGATGTGAAACAATGAATGTGGGGTTTTTGATGTGAAACAATGAATGTGGGGCTTTTGATGTGAAACAATGAATGTGGGGGCCTTTTTGATGTGAAACAATGAGTGCCCCCAAATTCTCCTCTGATACCCCCAGACCCACCGCAGATGTCATCAGTTGGATGGTTAGGGTTAGTTGTGGGTTGCTGGTGGCAGGCACTGTAGTTGGTGGTGGCCGGTGGCAGGTGCCATAGCAGTTGTGGGTTGCTGGTGGCTGGCGGCAGGCACCATAGTAGGGGTCGGCTCTGCTCCCGTCGGCTCGGCTCCCTCTTTTGTATCAGCTTGGAATGTTTGAAATGCCTGACTGTTCTTGGAGAGGATTAAAACACCTAAGAGGCCAGCTAACCCTCACCCCTCTCCTCCTCCAACTCCATAGTTTTCCTGCCTAACTAGGTGTAGAAGTATGGTACTAATTAGTCTGAAAGAAAGGCTTTGAAATGAGCTACATGGTGTTCTGAATATGTAAAATTAATATGTGTCTATAATACACAAAGAATGGATTTTCCTTTGTGTGTCTGGTAGGGTATTTTAATAATGCTCAGTTTGGTGTTTGGGCTATCCAAAGGGATTTGTAGGGGCATGTGGGTACCAATGGAGGGTCTCCTGTGGGTATTCTAGTGGGATGGCTAGGGTTAGTTGTGGTTGGCTGGCAGCAGGTGCCATAGTAGTTGTTGCTGTTGCTGTTTTTGTTGTTGTTGTGGTGGTGGTTGTGGTTGGCTGGTCGCAAGTAACCTTAATGTCCAACTAAAAGATTCTTTTGGAGCCCTCTTGAGGCTCCCCACATTCCTCCATATGGCCCCAATTCTCCTTTGATACCCCCCAGACCAACCCCAGTTGCCATCAGAACTCCTTACAGGGATGTTAACAGAGCAGTTAGTGGGTTCTCTTGCCCTTGTGCAATGCGAAGCAGCTTTGCAAGCCTCTGTTCAGAGGGCTTTCCTTTCAAACAAATAAACCCACAAAAATAAAAAAAAGGAATAAAAAATGACAGGTGCTCCTTGATACACACAAAGGTAGGTCCCCTGTTTTTAACTAATTGATACGCCTTTTTAGGTATGTTTTCAAAGTTTGTTTTGCTCTACTTTAGAATTTGCTTTTGCATTCTAGAAGCCTTAGCGTGTAATAGCGGAGGATCAGGGGGCTGATTTAAAAGCCTTTTTACATAGCAACGGGGCTCGGCGGCTCGGCTCCCCGCGGCTCGGCTCCCCGCGGCTCGGCTCCCCGCGGCTCGGCTCCCCGCGGCTCGGCTCCCCGCGGCTCGGCTCCCCGCGGCTCGGCTCCCCGCGGCTCGGGCAGGTGCTGTAGTAGTAGTTGTTCGTGGTGCTGGCTGCAAGCAACCCTAAATGTCCAACTAAAATATTCCTCTGGGGCCCTCTAGAGGTTCCCCACGTCCCTCCATATCACCCTAACTTCTCCTTTGATACCCCCAGACCCACCTCCGATGTCATCAGAACTGCTTAAAAGGTGTATGAACAGACCAGTTAGGTGCTTCTGTTGCCCTTGTGCCTGGGGGAAGCAGCTTTGCTGGGCTTGGTTCAGGGGGCTTTCCATTTAAATTAAAAGCAAAGAATAAGTCCACAACAAATGAAGAAAGAAATAATGGATGACAAATGTCCCCCGATACACACAAAGGCAAGTCCCCTGTTTTTAACTGATACAACTTTTATAGGTATATCATCAAAATCTGTTTTTGGCTTACTTAGAATTTGCTTTTGCATTCCAGAGGCTGTTGCATCTAATAGAGGCAATCCAGTGGGGGTGATTTCAAAGCCTTTTTACACGGCAATTAATACCATTCTTCACTATCTGTATAGAGAGGAGTGCTTTTTTTAAACGGGATTTTAGTTGGGGGGTGGGGGGGCTTGGCACGGCTCCCTGCGGCGGCTCATAGGGTGCTCGCTGGGGGGACTTGCCGTTGCGCTCGCTGGGGGGACTTGCCGTTGCGCTCGCTGGGGGGACTTGCCGTTGCGCTCGCTGGGGGGACTTGCCGTGCGCTCGCTGGGGGGACTTGCCGTTGCGCTCGCTGGGGGGACTTGCCGTTGCGCTCGCTGGGGGGACTTGCCGTTGCGCTCGCTGGGGGGACTTTGCCCTAAGAACCTAATAAATTGTGGAATGGTTTGTGTGGTGGCAGGGGAAGTTCCTGCAAGAACGGAAAATATTTGACCCCTTGTTAATGTTTTGAATGTGTGGTTGACAATGGGCACGACTGAGAGTAGAAAACATCTATGAAGCGAGAGGGAGTCCCGATCTGTGACAGTTGTGAGTGGGTCGTGGCCATAATTGTGGTTTAGGAGCGGTCATTACTGTTGTTATTATATTCGTTAGTATTCTGGAAACAATGAATGGGGCTTTTTATGTGTAACAATGAATGTGGGGGCCTTTTTATGTGTAACAATGAATGTGGGGGCCTTTTTATGTGTAACAATGAATGTGGGGCCTTTTTATGTGTAACAATGAATGTGAGGCCTTTTTATGTGAAACAATGAGTGGGGGCCTTTTTAATGTGAAACAATGAATGTGGGGCCTTGTTATGTGAAAACAAGATGTGGGGGCTTTTTATGTGAAACAATGAATGTGGGGCCTTTTAATGTGAAACAATGAGTGGGGGCCTTTTAATGTGAAACAATGAGTGGGGGGCCTTTTTATGTGAAACAATGAGTGGGGGCCTTTTAATATGAAACAGTGAATGTGGGGGCCTTTTTAATGTGAAACAATGAATGTGGGGGCCTTTTTAATGTGAAACAATGAATGTGGGGGCCTTTTTAATGTGAAACAATGATGTGGGGGCCTTTTTAATGTGAAACAATGATGTGGGGGCCTTTTTAATGTGAAACAATGAATGTGGGGGCCTTTTTAATGTGTAACAATGAATGTGGGGGCTTTTTATGTGAAACACTGAATGTGGGGGCCTTTTTATGTGAAACACTGAATGTGGGGGCCTTTTTAATGTGAAACACTGAATGTGGGGGCCTTTTTAATGTGAAACAATGAATGTGGGGGCCTTTTTAATGTGAAACAATGAATGTGGGGGCCTTTTAATGTGAAACAATGAATGTGGGGGCCATTCTAATGTGAAACAATGAATGTGGGGCCTTTTTATGTGAAACAATGAATGTGGGGGCCTTTTAAATGTGAAACACTGAATGTGGGGGCCTTTTTAATGTGAAACAATGAGTGGGGGCCTTTTTAATGTGAAACAATGAATGTGGGGCCTTTTTATGTGAAACAATGAATGTGGGGCCTTTTTATGTGTAACAATGAATGTGGGGCCTTTTTATGTGTAACAATGAATGTGGGGGCCTTTTTATGTGTAACAATGAATGTGGGGGCCTTTTTATGTGTAACAATGAATGTGGGGGCCTTTTTAATGTGAAACAATGAATGTGGGGGCCTTTTAATGTGAAACAATGAATGTGGGGCCTTTTTATGTGTAACAATGAATGTGGGGCCTTTTTATGTGAAACAATGAATGTGGGGGCCTTTTTAATATGAAACAATGAATGTGGGGGCTTTTTATGTGAAACAATGAATGTGGGGGCCTTTTTAATGTGAAACAATGAATGTGGGGCCTTTTATGTGAAACAATGAATGTGGGGCCTTTTTATGTGAAACAATGAATGTGGGGCCTTTTTATGTGAAACAATGAGTGGGGGCCTTTTATGTGAAACAATGAATGTGGGGCCTTTAATGTGAAACAATGAATGTGGGGGCCTTTTTAATGTGAAACACTGAATGTGGGGGCCTTATTAATGTGTAACAATGAATGGGGCTTTTTAATGTGTAACAATGAATGGGGCTTTTTTATGTGTAACAATGAATGTGGGGGCTTTTATGTGTAACAATGAATGTGGGGGCTTTTATGTGTAACAATGAATGTGGGGCCTTTTTATGTGTAACAATGAATGTGGGGCCTTTTAATGTGAAACAATGAGTGGGGGCCTTTTTCATGTGTAACAATGAGTGTGGGGCCTTTTTATGTGTAACAATGAGTGTGGGGCCTTTTTATGTGTAACAATGAGTGTGGGGCCTTTTTAATGTGAAACAATGAGTGGGGGCCTTTTTAATGTGAAACAATGAGTGGGGGCCTTTTTATGTGAAACAATGAATGTGGGGCCTTTTTAATGTGAAACAATGAATGTGGGGCCTTTTTAATGTGAAACAATGAATTTTGGGGCCTTTTTAATGTGAAACAATGAATGTGGGGCCTTTTTAATGTGAAACAATGAGGGGGGGCCTTTTTAATGTGAAACAATGAATGTGGGGACTTTTTCATGTGAAACAATGAATGTGGGGCCTTTTTCATGTGAAACAATGAATGTGGGGCCTTTTTCCTGTGAAACAATGAATGTGGGGACTTTTTCATGTGAAACAATGAATGTGGGGCCTTTTAATGTGAAACAATGAATGTGGGGCCTTTTTAATGTGAAACAATGAGGGGGGGCCTTTTTAATGTGTAACAATGAATGTGGGGGCCTTTTATGTGTAACAATGAATGTGGGGGCCTTTTATGTGTAACAATGAATGTGGGGGCCGTTTATGTGTAACAATGAATGTGGGGGCCGTTTATGTGTAACAATGAATGTGGGGCCTTTTTAATGTGAAACAATGAGTGGGGGCCTTTTAATGTGAAACAATGAGTGGGGGCCTTTTTAATGTGAAACAATGAATGTGGGGCCTTTTTAATGTGAAACAATGAATGTGGGGCCTTTTAATGTGAAACAATGAATGTGGGGCCTTTTTAATGTGAAACAATGAATGTGGGGGCCTTTTATGTGAAACAATGAATGTGGGGGCCTTTTTATGTGAAACAATGAATGTGGGGGCCTTTTATGTGAAACAATGAATGTGGGGGCCTTTTATGTGAAACAATGAATGTGGGGGCCGTTTATGTGTAACAATGAATGTGGGGGCGTTTATGTGTAACAATGAATGGGGGGCCGTTTATGTGTAACAATGAATGTGGGGCCTTTTTATGTGAAACAATGAGTGGGGGCCTTTTTAATGTGAAACAATGAGTGGGGGCCTTTTTAATGTGAAACAATGAATGTGGGGCCTTTTTAATGTGAAACAATGAATGTGGGGCCTTTTTAATGTGAAACAATGAATGTGGGGCCTTTTTAATGTGAAACAATGAATGTGGGGGCCTTTTTATGTGAAACAATGAATGTGGGGGCCTTTTATGTGAAACAATGAATGTGGGGGCCTTTTTATGTGAAACAATGAATGTGGGGGCCTTTTTATGTGAAACAATGAATGTGGGGGCCTTTTTATGTGTAACAATGAATGTGGGGGCCTTTTTATGTGTAACCATGAATGTGGGGGCCTTTTTATGTGTAACCATGAATGTGGGGCCTTTTTAATGTGAAACCATGAATGTGGGGGCCTTTTTTTATGTGAAACCATGAATGTGGGGGCCTTTTTTATGTGAAACCATGAATGTGGGGGCCTTTTTATGTGAAACACTGAATGTGGGGGCCTTTTTAATGTGAAACACTGAATGTGGGGGCTTTTTTAATGTGAAACACTGAATGTGGGGGCCTTTTTAATGTGCAACAATGAATGTGGGGGCTTTTTATGTGCAACAATGAATGTGGGGGCTTTTTATGTGCAACAATGAATGTGGGGCTTTTTAATGTGCAACAATGAATGTGGGGGCCTTTTTAATGTGAAACAATGAATGTGGGGGCCTTTTAATGTGAAACAATGAATGTGGGGGCCTTTTTAATGTGAAACACTGAATGGGGGGCCTTTTTAATGTGAAACACTGAATGGGGGGCCTTTTTAATGTGAAACACTGAATGGGGGGCCTTTTTAATGTGAAACACTGAATGGGGGGCCTTTTTAATGTGAAACACTGAATGGGGGGCCTTTTATGTGAAACACTGAATGTCGGGGCCGTTTTAATGTGTAACAATGAATGTGGGGGCCTTTTTAGTGTAACAATGAATGTGGGGCCGTTTATGTGAAACAATGAATGTGGGGCCTTTTTAATGTGAAACAATGAGTGGGGGCCTTTTTAATGTGAAACAATGAATGTGGGGCCTTTTTAATGTGAAACAATGAATGTGGGGCCTTTTTAATGTGAAACAATGAATGTGGGGCCTTTTAATGTGAAACAATGAGTGGGGGCCTTTTTAATGTGAAACAATGAATGTGGGGGCCTTTTTAATGTGTAACAATGAATGTGGGGGCCTTTTTATGTGTAACAATGAATGTGGGGCCTTTTTGTGTAACAATGAATGTGGGGCCTTTTATGTGTAACAATGAATGTGGGGCCTTTTTTATGTGTAACAATGAATGTGGGGGCCTTTTTATGTGTAACAATGAATGTGGGGGCCTTTTTAACGTGAAACAATGAATGTGGGGGCCTTTTTAACGTGAAACAATGAATGTGGGGGCCTTTTTAACGTGAAACAATGAATGTGGGGGCCTTTTTAACGTGAAACAATGAATGTGGGGGCCTTTTTAACGTGAAACAATGAATTGTGGGGCCTTTTTAACGTGAAACAATGAATGTGGGGCCTTTTTAACGTGAAACAATGAATGTGGGGCCTTTTTAACGTGAAACAATGAATGCGGGGCCTTTTTAACGTGAAACAATGAATGCGGGGCCTTTTTCATGTGAAACAATGAATGCGGGGCCTTTTTCATGTGAAACAATGAATGCGGGGCCTTTTTGATGTGAAACAATGAATGCGGGGCCTTTTTGATGTGAAACAATGAATGTGGGGGCCTTTTTGATGTGAAACAATGAATGTGGGGGCCTTTTTGATGTGAAACAATGAATGTGGGGGCCTTTTTGATGTGAAACAATGAATGTGGGGGCCTTTTTGATGTGAAACAATGAATGTGGGGGCCTTTTTGATGTGAAACAATGAATGTGGGGGCCTTTTTGATGTGAAACAATGAATGTGGGGGCCTTTTGATGTGAAACAATGAATGTGGGGGCCTTTTTGATGTGAAACAATGAATGTGGGGGCCTTTTTGATGTGAAACAATGAGTGCCCCCAAATTCTCCTCTGATACCCCCAGACCCACCGCAGATGTCATCAGTTGGATGGTTAGGGTTAGTTGTGGGTTGCTGGTGGCAGGCACTGTAGTTGGTGGTGGCCGGTGGCAGGTGCCATAGCAGTTGTGGGTTGCTGGTGGCTGGCGGCAGGCACCATAGTAGGGGTCGGCTCTGCTCCCGTCGGCTCGGCTCCCTCTTTTGTATCAGCTTGGAATGTTTGAAATGCCTGACTGTTCTTGGAGAGGATTAAAACACCTAAGAGGCCAGCTAACCCTCACCCCTCTCCTCCTCCAACTCCATAGTTTTCCTGCCTAACTAGGTGTAGAAGTATGGTACTAATTAGTCTGAAAAGAAAGGCTTTGAAATGAGCTACATGGTGTTCTGAAATATGTAAAATTAATATGTGTCTATAATACACAAAGAATGGATTTTCCTTTGTGTGTCTGGTAGGGTATTTTAATAATGATCAGTTTGGTGTTTGGGCTATCCAAAGGGATTTTAGGGGCATGTGGGTACCAATGGAGGGTCTCCTGTGGGTATTCTAGTGGGATGGCTAGGGTTAGTTGTGGTTGGCTGGCAGCAGGTGCCATAGTAGTTGTTGCTGTTGCTGTTTTTGTTGTTGTTGTGGTGGTGGTTGTGGTTGGCTGGTCGCAAGTAACCTTAAATGTCCAACTAAAAGATTCTTTTGGAGCCCTCTTGAGGCTCCCCACATTCCTCCATATGGCCCCAAATTCTCCTTTGATACCCCCCAGACCAACCCCAGTTGCCATCAGAACTCCTTACAGGGGATGTTAACAGAGCAGTTAGTGGGTTCTCTTGCCCTTGTGCAATGCGAAGCAGCTTTGCAAGCCTCTGTTCAGAGGGCTTTCCTTTCAAACAAATAAACCCACAAAAATAAAAAAAAGGAATAAAAAATGACAGGTGCTCCTTGATACACACAAAGGTAGGTCCCCTGTTTTTAACTAATTGATACGCCTTTTTTAGGTATGTTTTCAAAGTTTGTTTTGCTCTACTTTAGAATTTGCTTTTGCATTCTAGAAGCCTTAGCGTGTAATAGCGGAGGATCAGGGGGCTGATTTAAAAGCCTTTTTACATAGCAACGGGGCTCGGCGGCTCGGCTCCCCGCGGCTCGGCTCCCCGCGGCTCGGCTCCCCGCGGCTCGGCTCCCCGCGGCTCGGCTCCCCGCGGCTCGGCTCCCCGCGGCTCGGCTCCCCGCGGCTCGGCTCCCCGCGGCTCGGCTCCCCGCGGCTCGGGCAGGTGCTGTAGTAGTAGTTGTTCGTGGTGCTGGCTGCAAGCAACCCTAAATGTCCAACTAAAATATTCCTCTGGGGCCCTCTAGAGGTTCCCCACGTCCCTCCATATCACCCTAACTTCTCCTTTGATACCCCCAGACCCACCTCCGATGTCATCAGAACTGCTTAAAAGGTGTATGAACAGACCAGTTAGGTGCTTCTGTTGCCCTTGTGCCTGGGGGAAGCAGCTTTGCTGGGCTTGGTTCAGGGGGCTTCCATTTAAATTAAAAGCAAAGAATAAGTCCACAACAAATGAAGAAAGAAATAATGGATGACAATGTCCCCCGATACACACAAAGGCAAGTCCCCTGTTTTTAACTGATACAACTTTTATAGGTATATCATCAAAATCTGTTTTTGGCTTACTTAGAATTTGCTTTTGCATTCCAGAGGCTGTTGCATCTAATAGAGGCAATCCAGTGGGGGTGATTTCAAAGCCTTTTTACACGGCAATTAATACCATTCTTCACTATCTGTATAGAGAGGAGTGCTTTTTTTAACGGGATTTTTAGTTGGGGGGGGGGGGGCTTGGCACGGCTCCCTGCGGCGGCTCATAGGGTGCTCGCTGGGGGGACTTGCCGTTGCGCTCGCTGGGGGGACTTGCCGTTGCGCTCGCTGGGGGGACTTGCCGTTGCGCTCGCTGGGGGGACTTGCCGTTGCGCTCGCTGGGGGGACTTGCCGTTGCGCTCGCTGGGGGGACTTTGCCCTAAGAACCTAATAAATTGTGGAATGGTTTGTGTGGTGGCAGGGGAAGTTCCTGCAAGAACGGAAAATATTTGACCCTTGTTAATGTTTTGAATGTGTGGTGACAATGGGCACGACTGAGATGTAGAAAACATCTATGAAGCGAGAGGGAGTCCCGATCTGTGACAGTTGTGAGTGGGTTCGTGGCCAATAATTGTGGTTTAGGAGCGGTCATTACTGTTGTTATTATATTCGTTATGTATTCTGGAAACAATGAATGGGGCTTTTTTATGTGTAACAATGAATGTGGGGGCCTTTTTATGTGTAACAATGAATGTGGGGGCCTTTTTATGTGTAACAATGAATGTGGGGCCTTTTTATGTGTAACAATGAATGTGAGGCCTTTTTATGTGAAACAATGAGTGGGGGCCTTTTTAATGTGAAACAATGAATGTGGGGCCTTGTTATGTGAAACAATGAATGTGGGGGCTTTTTATGTGAAACAATGAATGTGGGGGCCTTTTTAATGTGAAACAATGAGTGGGGGCCTTTTTAATGTGAAACAATGAGTGGGGGCCTTTTTATGTGAAACAATGAGTGGGGGCCTTTTTAATATGAAACAGTGAATGTGGGGGCCTTTTTAATGTGAAACAATGAATGTGGGGGCCTTTTTAATGTGAAACAATGAATGTGGGGGCCTTTTTAATGTGAAACAATGAATGTGGGGGCCTTTTTAATGTGAAACAATGAATGTGGGGGCCTTTTAATGTGAAACAATGAATGTGGGGGCCTTTTAATGTGTAACAATGAATGTGGGGGCTTTTTATGTGAAACACTGAATGTGGGGGCCTTTTTATGTGAAACACTGAATGTGGGGGCCTTTTTAATGTGAAACACTGAATGTGGGGGCCTTTTTAATGTGAAACAATGAATGTGGGGGCCTTTTTAATGTGAAACAATGAATGTGGGGGCCTTTTTAATGTGAAACAATGAATGTGGGGGCCTTTTTATGTGAAACAATGAATTTTGGGGCCTTTTTAATGTGAAACAATGAGGGGGGGCCTTTTAATGTGGAAACCATGAGGGGGGGCCTTTTAATGTGAAACAATGATGTGGGGGCCTTTTTAATGTGAAACAATGAATGTGGGGGCCTTTTAATGTGAAACAATGAATGTGGGGCCTTTTTAATGTGAGACAATGAATGGGGGGCCTTTTTAATGTGAAACAATGAATATGGGGGGCCTTTTTAATGTGAAACAATGAATGTGGGGACCTTTTTAATGTGAAACAATGAATGTGGGGACCTTTTTAATGTGAAACAATGAATTGTGGGGCCTTTTTAATGTGAAACAATGAATTGTGGGGCCTTTTTAATGTGAAACAATGAATTGTGGGGCCTTTTTAATGTGAAACAATGAATGTGGGGCCTTTTTAATGTGAAACAATGAGTGGGGGCCTTTTTAATGTGAAACAATGAGTGGGGGCTTTTTTAATGTGAAACAATGAGTGGGGGCCTTTTTAATGTGAAACAATGAGTGGGGGCCTTTTTCATGTGAAACAATGAGTGGGGCCTTTTCATGTGAAACACAATGAGTGGGGCCTTTTTCATGTGAAAACAATGAGTGGGGCCTTTTTCATGTGAAACAATGAGTGGGGGGCCTTTTTATGTGAAACAATGAGTGGGGGGCCTTTTTATGTGAAACAATGAGTGGGGGCCTTTTTATGTGAAACAATGAGTGGGGGGCCTTTTTATGTGAAACAATGAGTGGGGGGCCTTTTTATGTGAAACAATGAGTGGGGGGCCTTTTTATGTGAAACAATGAGTGGGGGGCCTTTTTATGTGAAACAATGACTGGGGGGCTTTTTATGTGAAACAATGAGTGGGGGCCTTTTTATGTGAAACAATGAGTGGGGGGCCTTTTTATGTGAAGCAATGAATGTGGGGGGCCTTTTTATGTGAAGCAATGAATGTGGGGGGCCTTTTTATGTGAAGCAATGAATGTGGGGCCTTTTTAATGTGAAACAATGAATGTGGGGGCCTCTTTAATGTGAAACAATGAGGGGGGGCCTTTTTGATGTGAAACAATGAGTGCCCCCAAATTCTCCTCTGATACCCCCAGACCCACCGCAGATGTCATCAGTTGGATGGTTAGGGTTAGTTGTGGGTTGCTGGTGGCAGGCACTGTAGTTGGTGGTGGCCGGTGGCAGGTGCCATAGCAGTTGTGGGTTGCTGGTGGCTGGCGGCAGGCACCATAGTAGGGTCGGCTCTGCTCCCGTCGGCTCGGCTCCCTCTTTGTATCAGCTTGGAATGTTTGAAATGCCTGACTGTTCTTGGAGAGGATTAAAACAAAGAGGCCAGCTAACCCTCACCCCTCTCCTCCTCCAACTCCATAGTTTTCCTGCCTAACTAGGTGTAGAAGTATGGTACTAATAGTCTGAAAAGAAAGGCTTTGAAATGAGCTACATGGTGTTCTGAAATATGTAAAATAATGTGTGTCTATAATACACAAAGATGGATTTTCCTTTGTGTGTCTGGTAGGGTATTTTAATAATGATCAGTTTGGTGTTTGGGCTATCCAAAGGGATTTTAGGGGCATGTGGGTACCAATGGAGGGTCTCCTGTGGGTATTCTAGTGGGATGGCTAGGGTTAGTTGTGGTTGGCTGGCAGCAGGTGCCATAGTAGTTGTTGCTGTTGCTGTTTTTGTTGTTGTTGTGGTGGTGGTTGTGGTTGGCTGGTGGCAAGTAACCCTAAATGTCCAACTAAAAGATTCTTTTGGAGCCCTCTTGAGGCTCCCCACATTCCTCCATATGGCCCCAAATTCTCCTTTGATACCCCCAGACCAACCTCAGTTGCCATCAGAACTCCTTACAGGGCATGTTAACAGAGCAGTTAGTGGTTCTCTTGCCCTTGTGCAATGCGAAGCAGCTTTGCAAGCCTCTGTTCAGAGGGTTTCCTTTCAAACAAATAAACCCACAAAAAAAAAAAAAAGGAATAAAAAAGGACAGATGCTCCTTGATACACACAAAGGTAGGTCCCCTGTTTTTTAACTAATTGATACGCCTTTTTAAGGTATGTTTTCAAAGTTTGTTTTGCTCTACTTTAGAATTTGCTTTTGCATTCTAGAAGCCTTAGCGTGTAATAGCGGAGGATCAGGGGGCTGATTTTAAAGCCTTTTTACATAGCAACGGGGCTCGGCGGCTCGGCTCCCGGCGGCTCGGCTCCCGGCGGCTCGGCTCCCGGCGGCTCGGCTCCCTTCGGCTCGGCTCCCTTCGGCTCGGCTCCCTTCGGCTCGGCTCCCTTCGGCTCGGCTCCCTTCGGCTCGGCTCCCGGCTCGGCTCCCTTCGGCTCGGCTCCCTTCGGCTCGGCGGCTCGGCTCGGCTCCCTTCGGCTCGGCTGGCTCGGCTCGGCTCCCTTCGGCTCGGCTCGGCTCGGCTCGGCTCCCTTCGGCTCGGCTCGGCTCGGCTCGGCTCCCTTCGGCTCGGCGGCTCGGCTCGGCTCCCTTCGGCTCGGCGGCTCGGCTCGGCTCCCTTCGGCTCGGCGGCTCGGCTCGGCTCCCTTCGGCTCGGCGGCTCGGCTCGGCTCCCTTCGGCTCGGCTCGGCTCGGCTCCCTTCGGCTCGGCTCGGCTCGTGCTGTACTAATACTTGTTCGTGGTGTTGGCTGCATGAAATCCTAAATGTCCAATTAAAATATTCTTTTGGGGCCCTCTAGAGCTTCCCCACATCCCTACATATCACCCCAACTATGCCTTTGATACCCCCAGACCCACCTCAGGTGTCATCAGAACCCCTTAAAAGGTGTATGAACAGACCAGTTAGGTGCTTCTGTTGCCCTTGTGCCTGGGGGAAGCAGCTTTGCTGGGCTTTGTTCAGAGGGCTTTCCTTTCAAATTAAAAGCAAAGAACAAATAAGTCCACAACAACTGACAAAATTAAATAACGGATGGCAAATGTCCGCCAGATACACACAAAGCAAAGTCCCCTGTTTTTAATTGATACATCTTTTATAGGTATTCTCAAAATCTCTTTTGCTCTACTTAGAATTTGCTTTTGTATTCCAGAGGCTGTTGCGTCTAATACAGGAGATCCAGTGGGGGTGATTTCAAAGCCTTTTTACAAGGCAATTAATACCATTCTTCACTATCTGTAGAGAGAGGAGAGCTTTTTTTAAATTGGATTTTTAGTTTAGGGGCTGGCTTGGCGCGGCTCTCTGAGGCAGCTCACACGTTGCTTTCTGGGGGGGGGATTAGTGCCGTTGCTCTCTCGGAGGGGGGGGATTAGTGCCGTTGCGCTCTCTGGTGTGTGTGTGTGGGGGGGATTAGTGCCGTTGCGCTCTCTGGTGTGTGTGTGTGGGGATTATGTGTAACAATGAATGTGGGGCCTTTTTTTGTGTAACAATGAATGTGGGGGCTTTTTATGTGAAACAATGAATGTGGGGGCCTTTTCAATGTGAAACAATGAATGTGGGGGCCTTTTCAATGTGAAACAATGAATGTGGGGGCCTTTTAATGTGAAACAATGAATGTGGGGGCCTTTTATGTGAACAATGAATGTGGGCCTTTTATGTGAAACAATGAATGTGGGGCCTTTTATGTGAAACAATGAGTGGGGGCCTTTTTAATGTGAAACAATGAATGTGGGGCCTTTTTAATGTGAAACAATGAATGTGGGGCCTTTTTAATGTGAAACAATGAATGTGGGGCCTTTTTAATGTGAAAAATGAATGTGGGGCCTTTTTAATGTGAAACAATGAATGTGGGGGCCTTTTTAATGTGAAAACAATGAATGTGGGGGCCTTTTAATGTGAAACACTGAATGTGGGGGCCTTTTTAATGTGAAACACTGAATGTGGGGGCCTTTTAATGTGAAACACTGAATGTGGGGGCCTTTTTAATGTGAAACACTGAATGTGGGGACGTTTTAATGTGAAACACTGATGTGGGGGCCTTTTTAATGTGAAACATGAATGTGGGGGCCTTTTTAATGTGAAACACTGAATGTGGGGGCCTTTTTAATGTGAAACACTGAATGTGGGCCCTTTTTAATGTGAAACAATGAATGTGGGGCCCTTTTTAATGTGAAACAATGAATGTGGGGGCCTTTTTAATGTGAAACAATGAATGTGGGGGCCTTTTTAATTTGAAACAGTGTGGAAGCAGGGGAAGTTCCTCACAGAACCTAAAATGCTTGACGCCCTGTTGATGTTTTGAGTGTCTGGTGAGTGTGGGCATGACTGAGATGTAGAAAAACATCTAGGAAGCGAGAGGCAATCCCTATCTGTGGTTCTGTCTCTCTGGGAGGAGCACAATGGACAATGCAGAAGTTGTGAATGAGAGCGTGGGTTGTAATTGTATGTTTAGGACCTGTCAGCAAAGCGAGAGAAGTTCCTTTCCCTCAAAGAATGGTGGCTCCATCAAGCCAGGCTACTTCAGACCTGGCTCAGTGGGGCTCAGATCCCCTCGGTGGTGTAAGCTCTGCTGAGTTGCCGTTGCGCTCGCTGGGGGACTTGCCGTTGCGCTCGCTGGGGGGACTTGCCGTTGCGCTCGCTGGGGGGACTTGCCGTTGCGCTCCTGGGGGGACTTTGCCCTAAGAACCTAATAAATTGTGGAATGGTTTGTGTGTGGCAGGGGAAGTTCCTGCAAGAACGGAAAATATTTGACCCCTTGTTAATGTTTTGAATGTGTGGTTGACAATGGGCACGACTGAGATGTAGAAAACATCTATGAAGCGAGAGGGAGTCCCGATCTGTGACAGTTGTGAGTGGGTTCGTGGCCAATAATTGTGGTTCAGGAGCGGTCATTACAGTTGTTATTATATTCGTTATGTATTCTGGAAACAATGAATGGGGCTTTTTTATGTGAAACAATGAATGGGGCTTTTTTATGTGAAACAATGAATGGGGCTTTTTTATGTGAAACAATGAATGGGGCTTTTTTATGTGAAACAATGAATGGAGCTTTTTTATGTGTAACATTGAATGTGGGGGCTTTTATGTGTAAAAATGAATGTGGGGGCTTTTATGTGTAACAATGAATGTGGGGCCTTTTTATGTGAAACAATGAATGTGGGGCCTTTTAATGTGAAAAAATGAATGTAGGGCCTTTTAATGTGAAAAAATGAATGTAGGGCCTTTTTATGTGAAACAATGAATGTGGGGGCCTTTTTAATGTGAAACAATGAGTGGGGGCCTTTTTAATGTGAAACAATGAGTGGGGGCCTTTTTAATGTGAAACAATGAATGTGGGGCCTTTTATGTGTAACAATGAATGTGGGGCCTTTTTATGTGAAACAATGAATGTGGGGGCCTTTTAATGTGAAACAATGAATGTGGGGGCTTTTTATGTGAAACAATGAATGTGGGGGCCTTTTTAATGTGAAACAATGAATGTGGGGCCTTTTTATGTGAAACAATGAATGTGGGGCCTTTTTATGTGAAACAATGAATGTGGGGCCTTTTTATGTGAAACAATGAGTGGGGGCCTTTTTATGTGAAACAATGAATGTGGGGCCTTTTTAATGTGAAACACTGAATGTGGGGGCCTTTTTAATGTGAAACACTGAATGTGGGGGCCTTATTAATGTGTAACAATGAATGGGGCTTTTTAATGTGTAACAATGAATGGGGCTTTTTTATGTGTAACAATGAATGTGGGGGCTTTTATGTGTAACAATGAATGTGGGGGCTTTTATGTGTAACAATGAATGTGGGGCCTTTTTATGTGTAACAATGAATGTGGGGCCTTTTTATGTGTAACAATGAATGTGGGGCCTTTTTAATGTGAAACAATGAATGTGGGGCCTTTTTAAGTGAAACAATGAATGTGGGGCCTTTTTATGTGAAACAATGAATGTGGGGGCCTTTTTATGTGAAACAATGAATGTGGGGGCTTTTTAATGTGAAACAATGAGTGGGGGCCTTTTTAATGTGAAACAATGAATGGGGGGCCTTTTTAATATGAAACAATGAGTGGGGGCCTTTTTAATATGAAACAATGAATGTGGGGCCTTTTTATGTGAAACAATGAATGTGGGGGCCTTTTTAATGTGAAACAATGAATGTGGGGCCTTTTTAATGTGAAACAATGAATGTGGGGGCCTTTTTAATGTGAAACAATGAATGTGGGGGCCTTTTTAATGTGAAACAATGAATGTGGGGGCCTTTTTAATGTGAAACAATGAATGTGGGGGCCTTTTTAATGTGAAACAATGAATGTGGGGGCCTTTTTAATGTGAAACACTGAATGTGGGGGCTTTTTAATGTGAAACACTGAATGTGGGGGCCTTTTTAATGTGTAACAATGAATGTGGGGGCTTTTTATGTGAAACACTGAATGTGGGGGCCTTTTTAATGTGAAACACTGAATGTGGGGCCTTTTTAATGTGAAACACTGAATGTGGGGCCTTTTAATGTGAAACAATGAATGTGGGGGCCTTTTTAATGTGAAACAATGAATGTGGGGCCCTTTTTAATGTGAAACAATGAATGTGGGGCCCTTTTTAATGTGAAACAATGAATGTGGGGGCCTTTTTAATGTGAAACAATGAGGGGGGGCCTTTTAATGTGAAACCATGAATGTGGGGGCCTTTTTAATGTGAGACAATGAATGGGGGGCCTTTTTAATGTGAGACAATGAATATGGGGGGCCTTTTTAATGTGAAACACTGAATGTGGGGACCTTTTTAATGTGAAACAATGAATTGTGGGGCCTTTTTAATGTGAAACAATGAATTGTGGGGCCTTTTTAATGTGAAACAATGAATGTGGGGCCTTTTTAATGTGAAACAATGAATGTGGGGCCTTTTTAATGTGAAACAATGAGTGGGGGCCTTTTTCATGTGAAACAATGAGTGGGGGCCTTTTTCATGTGAAACAATGAGTGGGGGCCTTTTTCATGTGAAACAATGAGGGGGGCCTTTTTATGTGAAACAATGAGTGGGGCCTTTTTCATGTGAAACAATGAGTGGGGGCCTTTTCATGTGAAACAATGAGTGGGGGGCCTTTTTATGTGAAACAATGAGTGGGGGGCCTTTTTATGTGAAACAATGAGTGGGGGGCCTTTTTAATGTGAAACAATGAATGTGGGGCCTTTTTAATGTGAAGCAATGAATGTGGGGGCCTCTTTAATGTGAAGCAATGAGGGGGGGCCTTTTTGATGTGAAACAATGAGTGCCCCCAAATTCTCCTCTGATACCCCCAGACCCACCGCAGATGTCATCAGTTGGATGGTTAGCGTTAGTTGTGGGTTGCTGGTGGCAGGCACTGTAGTTGGTGGTGGCCGGTGGCAGGTGCCATAGCAGTTGTGGGTTGCTGGTGGCTGGCGGCAGGCACCATAGTAGGGGTCGGCTCTGCTCCCGTCGGCTCGGCTCCCTCTTTTGTATCTGCTTGGAATGTTTGAAATGCCTGACTGTTCTTGGAGAGGATTAAAACACCTAAGAGGCCAGCTAACCCTCACCCCTCTCCTCCTCCAACTCCATAGTTTTCCTGCCTAACTAGGTGTAGAAGTATGGTACTAATTAGTCTGAAAAGAAAGGCTTTGAAATGAGCTACATGGTGTTCTGAAATATGTAAAATTAATGTGTGTCTATAATACACAAAGAATGGATTTTCCTTTGTGTGTCTGGTAGGGTATTTTAATAATGATCAGTTTGGTGTTGGGCTATCCAAAGGGATTTAGGGGCATGTGGGTACCAATGGAGGGTCTCCTGTGGGTATTCTAGTGGGATGGCTAGGGTTAGTTGTGGTTGGCTGGCAGCAGGTGCCATAGTAGTTGTTGCTGTTGCTGTTTTTGTTGTTGTTGTGGTGGTGGTTGTGGTTGGCTGGTGGCAAGTAACCCTAAATGTCCAACTAAAAGATTCTTTTGGAGCCCTCTTGAGGCTCCCCACATTCCTCCATATGGCCCCAAATTCTCCTTTGATACCCCCAGACCAACCTCAGTTGCCATCAGAACTCCTTACAGGGCATGTTAACAGAGCAGTTAGTGGGTTCTCTTGCCCTTGTGCAATGCGAAGCAGCTTTGCAAGCCTCTGTTCAGAGGGCTTTCCTTTCAAACAAATAAACCCACAAAAATAAAAAAAAGGAATAAAAAAGGACAGATGCTCCTTGATACACACAAAGGTAGGTCCCCTGTTTTTAACTAATTGATACGCCTTTTTAAGGTATGTTTTCAAAGTTTGTTTTGCTCTACTTTAGAATTTGCTTTTGCATTCTAGAAGCCTTAGCGTGTAATAGCGGAGGATCAGGGGGCTGATTTTAAAGCCTTTTTACATAGCAACGGGGCTCGGCGGCTCGGCTCCCTTCGGCTCGGCTCCCTTCGGCTCGGCTCCCGGCGGCTCGGCTCCCGGCGGCTCGGCTCCCGGCGGCTCGGCTCCCGGCGGCTCGGCTCCCGGCGGCTCGGCTCCCGGCGGCTCGGCTCCCGGCGGCTCGGCTCCCTTCGGCTCGGCTCGGCTCGGCTCCCTTCGGCTCGGCTCGGCTCGGCTCCCTTCGGCTCGGCTCGGCTCGGCTCCCTTCGGCTCGGCTCGGCTCGGCTCCCTTCGGCTCGGCTCGGCTCCCCTCGGCTCGGCTCGGCTCGGCTCCCTTCGGCTCGGCTCGGCTCGGCTCCCTTCGGCTCGGCTCGGCTCGGCTCCCTTCGGCTCGGCTCGGCTCGGCTCCCTTCGGCTCGGCTCGGCTCGGCTCCCTTCGGCTCGGCTCGGCTCGGCTCCCTTCGGCTCGGCTCGGCTCGTGCTGTACTAATACTTGTTCGTGGTGTTGGCTGCATGAAATCCTAAATGTCCAATTAAAATATTCTTTTGGGGCCCTCTAGAGCTTCCCCACATCCCTACATATCACCCCAACTATGCCTTTGATACCCCCAGACCCACCTCAGGTGTCATCAGAACCCCTTAAAAGGTGTATGAACAGACCAGTTAGGTGCTTCTGTTGCCCTTGTGCCTGGGGGAAGCAGCTTTGCTGGGCTTTGTTCAGAGGGCTTTCCTTTCAAATTAAAAGCAAAGAACAAATAAGTCCACAATAACTGACAAATTAAATAACGGATGGCAAATGTCCGCCAGATACACACAAAGCAAAGTCCCCTGTTTTTAATTGATACATCTTTTATAGGTATTCTCAAAATCTCTTTTGCTCTACTTAGAATTTGCTTTTGTATTCCAGAGGCTGTTGCGTCTAATACAGGAGATCCAGTGGGGGTGATTTCAAAGCCTTTTTACAAGGCAATAATACCATTCTTCACTATCTGTAGAGAGGAGAGCTTTTTTAAATTGGATTTTTAGTTTAGGGGCTGGCTTGGCGCGGCTCTCTGAGGCAGCTCACACGTTGCTTTCTGGGGGGGGGGATTAGTGCCGTTGCTCTCTCGGAGGGGGGGGATTAGTGCCGTTGCGCTCTCTGGGTGTGTGTGTGGGGGGGATTAGTGCCGTTGCGCTCTCTGGTGTGTGTGTGTGGGGATTATGTGTAACAATGAATGTGGGGCCTTTTTTTGTGTAACAATGAATGTGGGGCTTTTTATGTGAAACAATGAATGTGGGGGCCTTTTCAATGTGAAACAATGAATGTGGGGGCCTTTTCAATGTGAAACAATGAATGTGGGGGCCTTTTTAATGTGAAACAATGAATGTGGGGGCCTTTTTATGTGAAACAATGAATGTGGGGCCTTTTTATGTGAAACAATGAATGTGGGGCCTTTTTATGTGAAACAATGAGTGGGGGCCTTTTTAATGTGAAACAATGAATGTGGGGCCTTTTTAATGTGAAACAATGAATGTGGGGCCTTTTTAATGTGAAACAATGAATGTGGGGGCCTTTTTAATGTGAAACAATGAATGTGGGGGCCTTTTAATGTGAAAACACTGAATGTGGGGGCCTTTTTAATGTAAACACTGAATGTGGGGCCTTTTTAATGTGAAACATGAATGTGGGGCCTTTTAATGTGAAACACTGAATGTGGGGGCCTTTTTAATGTGAAACACTGATGTGGGGGCCTTTTTAATGTGAAACAATGAATGTGGGGGCCTTTTTAATGTGAAACAATGAATGTGGGGGCCCTTTTAATTTGAAACAGTGTGGAAGCAGGGGAAGTTCCTCACAGAACCTAAAATGCTTGACGCCCTGTTGATGTTTTGAGTGTCTGGGTGAGTGTGGGCATGACTGAGATGTAGAAAACATCTAGGAAGCGAGAGGCAATCCCTATCTGTGGTTCTGTCTCTCTGGGAGGAGCACAATGGACAATGCAGAAGTTGTGAATGAGAGCGTGGGTTGTAATTGTATGTTTAGGACCTGTCAGCAAAGCGAGAGAAGTTCCTTTCCCTCAAAGAATGGTGGCTCCATCAAGCCAGGCTACTTCAGACCTGGCTCAGTGGGCTCAGATCCCCTCGGTGGTGTAAGGCTCTGCTGAGTTGCCGTTGCGCTCGCTGGGGGACTTGCCGTTGCAGCTCGCTGGGGGGATTGCCGTTGCGCTCGCTGGGGGGACTTGCCGTTGCGCTCCTGGGGGGACTTTGCCCTAAGAACCTAATAAATTGTGGAATGGTTTGTGTGGTGGCAGGGGAAGTTCCTGCAAGAACGGAAAATATTTGACCCCTTGTTAATGTTTTGAATGTGTGGTTGACAATGGGCACGACTGAGATGTAGAAAACATCTATGAAGCGAGAGGGAGTCCCGATCTGTGACAGTTGTGAGTGGGTTCGTGGCCAATAATTGTGGTTTAGGAGCGGTCATTACAGTTGTTATTATATTCGTTATGTATTCTGGAAACAATGAATGGGCTTTTTTATGTGAAACAATGAATGGGGCTTTTTTATGTGAAGCAATGAATGGAGCTTTTTTGTGTTGTAACATTGAATGGGGGGGCTTTTATGTGTTAAAATGAATGTGGGGGCTTTTATGTGAAACAATGAATGTGGGGGCCTTTTTATGTGAAACAATGAATGTGGGGCCTTTTAATGTGAAAAATGATGTAGGGCCTTTTAATGTGAAAAAATGAATGTAGGGCCTTTTTATGTGAAACAATGAATGTGGGGGCCATTCTAATGTGAAACAATGAATGTGGGGGCCTTTTTATGTGAAACAATGAATGTGGGGGCCTTTTAAATGTGAAACACTGAATGTGGGGCCTTTTTAATGTGAAACAATGAGTGGGGGCCTTTTTAATGTGAAACAATGAATGTGGGGCCTTTTTATGTGAAACAATGAATGTGGGGCCTTTTTAATGTGAAACAATGAATGTGGGGGCCTTTTTAATTTGAAACAGTGTGGAAGCAGGGGAAGTTCCTCACAGAACCTAAAATGCTTGACGCCCTGTTGATGTTTTGAGTGTCTGGGTGAGTGTGGGCATGACTGAGATGTAGAAAACATCTAGGAAGCGAGAGGCAATCCCTATCTGTGGTTCTGTCTCTCTGGGAGGAGCACAATGGACAATGCAGAAGTTGTGAATGAGAGCGTGGGTTGTATTGTAGTTTAGGACCTGTCAGCAAAGCGAGAGAAGTTCCTTTCCCTCAAAGAATGGTGGCTCCATCAAGCCAGGCTACTTCAGACCTGGCTCAGTGGGGCTCAGATCCCCTCGGTGGTGTAAGGCTCTGCTGAGTTGCCGTTGCGCTCGCTGGGGGGACTTGCCGTTGCGCTCGCTGGGGGGACTTGCCGTTGCGCTCTGGGGGACTTTGCCCTAAGAACCTAATAAATTGTGGAATGGGTTTGTGTGGTGGCAGGGGAAGTTCCTGCAAGAACGGAAAATATTTGACCCCTTGTTAATTTTTGAATGTGTGGTTGACAATGGCACGACTGAGATGTAGAAAACATCTATGAAGCGAGAGGGAGTCCCGATCTGTGACAGTTGTGAGTGGGTTCGTGGCCAATAATGTGGTTTAGGAGCGGTCATTACAGTTGTTATTATATTCGTTATGTATTCTGGAAACAAGAATGGGGCTTTTTTATGTGAACAATGAATGGGGCTTTTTTATGTGAAGCAATGAATGGAGCTTTTTTATGTGTAACATTGAATGTGGGGGCTTTTATGTGTAAAAATGAATGTGGGGGCTTTTATGTGTAACAATGAATGTGGGGCCATTTTAATGTGAAAAAATGAATGTGGGGCCTTTTTATGTGAAAAAATGAATGTGGGGCCTTTAATGTGAAAAAATGAATGTAGGGCTTTTTATGTGAAACAATGAATGTGGGGCCATTCTAATGTGAAACAATGAATGTGGGCTTTTTATGTGAAACAATGAATGTGGGGGCCTTTTAATGTGAAACAATGAATGTGGGGGCCATTCTAATGTGAAACAATGAATGTGGGGCCTTTTTATGTGAAACAATGAATGTGGGGGCCTTTAAATGTGAAACACTGAATGTGGGGGCTTTTTAATGTGAAACAATGAGTGGGGGCCTTTTAATGTGAAACAATGAATGTGGGGCCTTTTTATGTGAAACAATGAATGTGGGGCCTTTTTATGTGAAACAATGAATGTGGGGCCTTTTTAATGTGAAACAATGAATGTGGGGGCCTTTTTAATTTGAAACAGTGTGGAAGCAGGGGAAGTTCCTCACAGAACCTAAAATGCTTGACGCCCTGTTGATGTTTTGAGTGTCTGGGTGAGTGTGGGCATGACTGAGATGTAGAAAACATCTAGGAAGCGAGAGGCAATCCCTATCTGTGGTTCTGTCTCTCTGGGAGGAGCACAATGGACAATGCAGAAGTTGTGAATGAGAGCGTGGGTTGTAATTGTATGTTTAGGACCTGTCAGCAAAGCGAGAGAAGTTCCTTTCCCTCAAAGAATGGTGGCTCCATCAAGCCAGGCTACTTCAGACCTGGCTCAGTGGGGCTCAGATCCCCTCGGTGGTGTAAGGCTCTGCTGAGTTGCCGTTGCGCTCGCTGGGGGGACTTGCCGTTGCGCTCGCTGGGGGGACTTGCCGTTGCGCTCCTGGGGGGACTTTGCCCTAAGAACCTAATAAATTGTGGAATGGTTTGTGTGGTGGCAGGGGAAGTTCCTGCAAGAACGGAAAATATTTGACCCCTTGTTAATGTTTTGAATGTGTGGTTGACAATGGGCACGACTGAGATGTAGAAAACATCTATGAAGCGAGAGGGAGTCCCGATCTGTGACAGTTGTGAGTGGGTTCGTGGCCAATAATTGTGGTTTAGGAGCGGTCATTACAGTTGTTATTATATTCGTTATGTATTCTGGAAACAATGAATGGGGCTTTTTTATGTGAAACAATGAATGGGGCTTTTTTATGTGAAGCAATGAATGGAGCTTTTTTATGTGTAACATTGAATGTGGGGGCTTTTATGTGTAAAAATGAATGTGGGGGCTTTTATGTGTAACAATGAATGTGGGGCCTTTTAATGTGAAAAAATGAATGTGGGGCCTTTTAATGTGAAAAAATGAATGTGGGGCCTTTTAATGTGAAAAAATGAATGTAGGGCCTTTTTATGTGAAACAATGAATGTGGGGGCCATTCTAATGTGAAACAATGAATGTGGGGCCTTTTTATGTGAAACAATGAATGTGGGGCCTTTTAAATGTGAAACAATGAATGTGGGGGCCATTCTAATGTGAAACAATGAATGTGGGGCCTTTTTATGTGAAACAATGAATGTGGGGGCCTTTTAAATGTGAAACACTGAATGTGGGGGCCTTTTTAATGTGAAACAATGAGTGGGGGCCTTTTTAATGTGAAACAATGAATGTGGGGCCTTTTTATGTGAAACAATGAATGTGGGGCCTTTTATGTGAAACAATGAATGTGGGGCCTTTTTAATGTGAAACAATGAATGTGGGGGCCTTTTTAATTTGAAACAGTGTGGAAGCAGGGGAAGTTCCTCACAGAACCTAAAATGCTTGACGCCCTGTTGATGTTTTGAGTGTCTGGGTGAGTGTGGGCATGACTGAGATGTAGAAAACATCTAGGAAGCGAGAGGCAATCCCTATCTGTGGTTCTGTCTCTCTGGGAGGAGCACAATGGACAATGCAGAAGTTGTGAATGAGAGCGTGGGTTGTAATTGTATGTTTAGGACCTGTCAGCAAAGCGAGAGAAGTTCCTCCTTTCCCCAAGAATGGTGGCTCCATCAAGCCAGGCTACTTCAGACCTGGCTCAGTGGGGCTCAGATCCCCTCGGTGGTGTAAGGCTCTGCTGAGTTGCCGTTGCGCTCGCTGGGGGGACTTGCCGTTGCGCTCGCTGGGGGGACTTGCCGTTGCGCTCGCTGGGGGGACTTGCCGTTGCGCTCCTGGGGGGACTTTGCCCTAAGAACCTAATAAATTGTGGAATGGTTTGTGTGGTGGCAGGGGAAGTTCCTGCAAGAACGGAAAATATTTGACCCCTTGTTAATGTTTTGAATGTGTGGTTGACAATGGGCACGACTGAGATGTAGAAAACATCTATGAAGCGAGAGGGAGTCCCGATCTGTGACAGTTGTGAGTGGGTTCGTGGCCAATAATTGTGGTTTAGGAGCGGTCATTACAGTTGTTATTATATTCGTTATGTATTCTGGAAACAATGAATGGGGCTTTTTTATGTGAAACAATGAATGGAGCTTTTTTATGTGTAACATTGAATGTGGGGGCTTTTATGTGTAACAATGAATGTGGGGGCTTTTATGTGTAACAATGAATGTGGGGCCTTTTTATGTGTAACAATGAATGTGGGGCCTTTTAATGTGAAAAAATGAATGTAGGGCCTTTTAATGTGAAAAAATGAATGTAGGGCCTTTTTATGTGAAACAATGAATGTGGGGGCCTTTTTAATGTGAAACAATGAATGTGGGGGCCATTCTAATGTGAAACAATGAATGTGGGGCCTTTTTATGTGAAACAATGAATGTGGGGGCCTTTTAAATGTGAAACACTGAATGTGGGGGCCTTTTTAATGTGAAACAATGAGTGGGGGCCTTTTTAATGTGAAACAATGAATGTGGGGCCTTTTTATGTGAAACAATGAATGTGGGGCCTTTTTATGTGTAACAATGAATGTGGGGCCTTTTTATGTGTAACAATGAATGTGGGGGCCTTTTTATGTGTAACAATGAATGTGGGGGCCTTTTTATGTGTAACAATGAATGTGGGGCCTTTTTAATGTGAAACAATGAATGTGGGGGCCTTTTTAATGTGAAACAATGAATGTGGGGCCTTTTTATGTGTAACAATGAATGTGGGGCCTTTTTATGTGAAACAATGAATGTGGGGGCCTTTTTAATATGAAACAATGAATGTGGGGGCTTTTTATGTGAAACAATGAATGTGGGGGCCTTTTTAATGTGAAACAATGAATGTGGGGCCTTTTTATGTGAAACAATGAATGTGGGGCCTTTTATGTGAAACAATGAATGTGGGGCCTTTTTATGTGAAACAATGAGTGGGGGCCTTTTTATGTGAAACAATGAATGTGGGGCCTTTTTAATGTGAAACAATGAATGTGGGGGCCTTTTTAATGTGAAACACTGAATGTGGGGGCCTTATTAATGTGTAACAATGAATGGGGCTTTTTAATGTGTAACAATGAATGGGGCTTTTTTATGTGTAACAATGAATGTGGGGGCTTTTATGTGTAACAATGAATGTGGGGGCTTTTATGTGTAACAATGAATGTGGGGCCTTTTTATGTGTAACAATGAATGTGGGGCCTTTTTAATGTGAAACAATGAGTGGGGGCCTTTTTCATGTGTAACAATGAGTGTGGGGCCTTTTTATGTGTAACAATGAGTGTGGGGCCTTTTTATGTGTAACAATGAGTGTGGGGCCTTTTTAATGTGAAACAATGAGTGGGGGCCTTTTTAATGTGAAACAATGAGTGGGGGCCTTTTTATGTGAAACAATGAATGTGGGGCCTTTTTAATGTGAAACAATGAATGTGGGGCCTTTTTAATGTGAAACAATGAATTTTGGGGCCTTTTTAATGTGAAACAATGAATGTGGGGCCTTTTTAATGTGAAACAATGAGGGGGGGCCTTTTTAATGTGAAACAATGAATGTGGGGACTTTTTCATGTGAAACAATGAATGTGGGGCCTTTTTCATGTGAAACAATGAATGTGGGGCCTTTTTCATGTGAAACAATGAATGTGGGGACTTTTTCATGTGAAACAATGAATGTGGGGCCTTTTTAATGTGAAACAATGAATGTGGGGCCTTTTTAATGTGAAACAATGAGGGGGGGCCTTTTTAATGTGAAACAATGAGGGGGGGCCTTTGTCATGTGAAACAATGAGGGGGGCCTTTGTCATGTGAAACAATGAATGTGGGGCCTTTTTATGTGAAACAATGAATGTGGGGCCTTTTTATGTGAAACAATGAATGTGGGGGCCTCTTTAATGTGAAACAATGAATGTGGGGGCCTCTTTAATGTGAAACAATGAATGTGGGGGCCTCTTTAATGTGAAACAATGAATGTGGGGGCCTCTTTAATGTGAAACAATGAATGTGGGGGCCTCTTTCATGTGAAACAATGAGTGCCCCCAAATTCTCCTCTGATACCCCCAGACCCACCGCAGATGTCATCAGTTGGATGGTTAGGGTTAGTTGTGGGTTGCTGGTGGCAGGCACTGTAGTTGGTGGTGGCCGGTGGCAGGTGCCATAGCAGTTGTGGGTTGCTGGTGGCTGGCGGCAGGCACCATAGTAGGGGTCGGCTCTGCTCCCTCTTTTTATCAGCTTGGAATGTTTGAAATGCCTGACTGTTCTTGGAGAGGATTAAAACACCTAAGAGGCCAGCTAACCCTCACCCCTCTCCTCCTCCAACTCCATAGTTTTCCTGCCTAACTAGGTGTAGAAGTGTGGTACTAATTAGTCTGAAAAGAAAGGCTTTGAAATGAGCTACATGGTGTTCTGAAATATGTAAAATTAATGTGTGTCTATAATACACAAAGAATGGATTTTCCTTTGTGTGTCTGGTAGGGTATTTTAATAATGATCAGTTTGGTGTTTGGGCTATCCAAAGGGATTTTAGGGGCATGTGGGTACCAATGGAGGGTCTCCTGTGGGTATTCTAGTGGATGGCTAGGGTTAGTTGTGGTTGGCTGGCAGCAGGTGCCATAGTAGTTGTTGCTGTTGCTGTTTTTTTGTTGTTGTTGGTGGTGGTTGTGGTTGGCTGGTCGCAAGTAACCTTAAATGTCCCAACTAAAAGATTCTTTTGGAGCCCTCTTGAGGCTCCCCACATTCCTCCATATGGCCCAAATTCTCCTTTGATACCCCCCAGACCAACCCCAGTTTGCCATCAGAACTCCTTACAGGGATGTTAACAGAGCAGTTAGTGGGTTCTCTTGCCCTTGTGCAATGCGAAGCAGCTTTGCAAGCCTCTGTTCAGAGGGCTTTCCTTTCAAACAAATAAACCCACAAAAATAAAAAAAAGGAATAAAAAATGACAGGTGCTCCTTGATACACACAAAGGTAGGTCCCCTGTTTTTAACTAATTGATACGCCTTTTTAAGGTATGTTTTCAAAGTTTGTTTTGCTCTACTTTAGAATTTGCTTTTGCATTCTAGAAGCCTTAGCGTGTAATAGCGGAGGATCAGGGGGCTGATTTTAAAGCCTTTTTACATAGCAACGGGGCTCGGCGGCTCGGCTCCCCGCGGCTCGGCTCCCCGCGGCTCGACTCCCTTCGGCTCGGCGGCTCGACTCCCTTCGGCTCGGCGGCTCGGCTCGGCGGCTCGGCTCCCTTCGGCTCGGCGGCTCGGCTCCCTTCGGCTCGGCGGCTCGGCTCCCTTCGGCTCGGCGGCTCGGCTCCCTTCGGCTCGGCGGCTCGGCTCCCTTCGGCTCGGCGGCTCGGCTCCCTTCGGCTCGGCTCGGCTCCCTTCGCCTCGGCTCCCTTCGCCTCGGCTCGGCTCCCTTCGCCTCGGCTCCCTTCGCCTCGGCTCGGCTCCCTTCGCCTCGGCTCGGCTCCCTTCGCCTCGGCTCGGCTCCCTTCGCCTCGGCTCGGCTCCCTTCGCCTCGGCTCCCTTCGGCTCGGCTCCCTTCGCCTCGGCTCGGCTCCCTTCGCCTCGGCTCGGCTCCCTTCGCCTCGGCTCGGCTCCCTTCGCCTCGGCTCGGCTCGTGCTGTACTAGTACTTGTTCGTGGTGTTGGCTGCATGAAATCCTAAATGTCCAATTAAAATATTATTTTGGGGCCCTCTAGAGCTTCCCCACATCCCTACATATCACCCCAACTATGCCTTTGATACCCCCAGACCCACCTCAGGTGTCATCAGAACCCCTTAAAGGTGTATGAACAGACCATTAGGTGCTTCTGTTGCCCTTGTGCCTGGGGAAGCAGCTTTGCTGGCTTTGTTCAGAGGGCTTTCCTTTCAAATTAAAAGCAAAGAACAAATATTCACAACAACTGACAAAAAATAACGGCTGGCAAATGTCCCCCAGATACACACAAAGCAAAGTCCCCTGTTTTTAATTGATACATCTTTTATAGGTATTCTCAAAATCTCTTTTGCTCTACTTAGAATTTGCTTTTGTATTCCAGAGGCTGTTGCGTCTAATACAGGAGATCCAGTGGGGTGATTTCAAAGCCTTTTTACAAGGCAATTATACCATTCTCACTATCTGTAGAGAGAGGAGAGCTTTTTTTAATTGGATTTTTAGTTTAGGGGCTGGCTTGGCTCGGCTCTCTGAGGCAGCTCACACGTTGCTTTCTGGGGGGGGGGAGATTAGTGCCGTTGCTCTCTCGGAGGGGGGGGTTAGTGCCGTGTGCGCTCTCTGGTGTTGGTGTGTGGGGGGATTAGTGCCGTTGCGCTCTCTGGTGTGTGTGTTGGGGGGATTATGCCGTTGCGCTCTCTGGTGTTGTGTGTGGGATTAGTGCCGTTGCGCTCTCTGGTGTGTGTGTGGGGGGATTAGTGCCGTTGCACTCTCGGTGGGGGGATGCATCCCCTAAGAAATTAATAAATTGTAAAATGGTTTGTGTGCAAGCAGGGGAAGTTCATGCAAAAACTGAAAATGTTTGACACCTTGTTGATGTTTTGAGTGTGCAGGTGAGCGTGGGCACGACTGAGACGTAGAAAATATCTACGAAGCGAGAGGGAGTCCCGATCTGCGGTTCCGTCACTCCGCGAGGAGCACGGCCAGAGACGGATGAAGCGAAAGATGTGAATGGGAGCGTGGCCAATAAGTGCACTTTAGGACAGGCCATTGCTGTTGTAATTGTATTCGTTATGTGTTCTGTAACTTGTAAAAAGGAGGTACTGCGTTGTGTGATATGAAATGTAAAAAGGGCAAAGTGTGTGGGATCAGGGTGATCCCTTAAGAACTTGAGGTATTGTAGGATGATCTGTGTGGAGGCAGGGGAAATCTGTAAAAGCATGATAAAATTCAGAATCAGTGTTTTGAGAGTGTGGGTCAGGGTGGGCACGAGCGAGACATAGAAAATATCCATTTTATTTGCTTTCTGTGTGTTTGTAGGGTTTTATAATATTCATTGGTTTCAGTGTTTGGTTGCTTTTCTTGAATGGAAAAGCTTCTGAACAGAGGCTGCGAAACAATGGGGCATTGTGCGAAGCAATCTAATCTCTTAAGAACTTAATGAATTGTCGGTAGGTTTGTGTGGAATCAGGGCAGGTTTCCCACAGAACTTTAAATGCTTGACGGCCTGTTGATGTTTTGAGTGTGCGGGTGAGTGTGGGCACGACTGAGACGTAGAAAATATCTACGAAGCGAGAGGGAGTCCCGATCTGCGTTCCGTCACTCCCGAGGAGCACGGCCAGAGACGGACGAAGCGAACTTTTGAATGGGTGCGTGGTCAGTAATGGAATGTTTAAGACCGCTCATTGTTACTGTAGTGACATTTGTAACATGGTCTGTACCTTGCAAAAAAGTGTTACTATGTTGTCTATGTGAATGTAAAAGGAAAAGTGGCACGTGCAAGGTGATGGGATCACTTAAGGACTTAGAAAATGTAGGATTGTCTGTGTGAAAGCAGGGGAAGTTCTTGCAAGAATTGAAAATGTTAGAAACCTTGCTGATGTTGTGTGTGTGTGTGGGCACGACTGAGACGTAGAAAACATCTACGAAGCGAGAGGGAGTCCCGATCTGCGGTTCCACATCTCCGCGAGGAGCGTGGCCAGAGACGGACGAAGCGAAAGATGTGAATGGGAGTGTGGTTTCCTTGGACTCCCCTCCAGGTAAGTGCCAGCTTCTTCTGCTCTCTGGGGCTCTTCTGTATCAGCTTGGAATGTTTGAAATGCCTGCATGTTCTTGGAGGCGATTAAGACCGCGGGAGGCTGGCTAACCCTGACCCTCCTCCTCCAACTCCATAGGTCTCTTGTTTCACTAGGTGTGGAAGTGTGGTATTAATCTCAAAAGAGGCTTTGAAATCAGCTACATGGGGTTCTGAAATCTGTAAACTGCCGCATTGTTCTGTAAACTGCCGCATTGTTCTGCAAACTGCCGCATTGTTCTGCAAACTGCCGCATTGTTCTGCAAACTGCCGCATTGTTCTGAACCCCCTCCTCCAACTCCATAGGTCTCTTGTTTAACTAGGTGTAGAACTGTGGTATTAATCTCAAAAGAGGCTTTGAAATCAGCTACATGGGGTTCTGAAATCTGTAAACTGCCGCATTGTTCTGTAAACTGCCGCATTGTTCTGTAAACTGCCGCATTGTTCTGACCCCCCTCCTCCAACTCCATAGGTCTCTTGTTTACTAGGGTAGAACTGTGGTATTAATCTCAAAAGAGGCTTTGAAATCAGCTACATGGGGTTCTGAAATCTGTAAACTGCCTCATTGTTCTGTAAACTGCCGCATTGTTCTGACCCCCCCTCCTTCAACTCCATAGGTCTCTTGTTTCACTAGGTGTAGAAGTGTGGTATTAATCTGAAAAGAGGCTTTGAAATCAGCTACATGGGGTTCTGAAATATGTAAACTTGTGGTGTGTATCTATAATGCACAAAGAATGGATGTTCCTTTGCGTGTGTAGTAGGGTTTTTTAATATTCATTGGTTTAGTGTGTTGTGTTTTGTTTGTGGTTTTGGTGTTTGTTTTTTTTTTTTTTAATATATAATTGAGTGGAAAACCTGAAGAGAGGCTGGCTGAGCTCCTTCCCATGCACAGTGGCAAGAGACACCCCCCTAACTGGTCAGTGTTGCCACCCCTCATAAGGGGCTCTGTTTGCATCTGTGCTGTGTGTGGGGATACCCAAAGGCAATTTAA
>JAAWVA010000039.1:5973977-6027306 GCA_015227895.2 Colaptes auratus | reverse complement strand
CTAACATTGCAAACCACAGGGCATTGAATCCGCTCAATTCTGTATGGGGAGCCTGATTTAAATCTCACTCATGATTGTATTCGTCTGGTAGAAGAGGCTAAGGTAAGGAGGATTTGGAGGAAGAAGAGTTGCCTGAAGGGGAAAAACTATATCTAGATGGATCTTCTAGAGTAATAGAAGGAAACCGCAAGTCAGGCTATGCAATCATAAATGGAAAACCTCCAGGTGATGGAATCTGCACCTCTGAGTAAGCAATGGTCAGCCCAGGCATGCGAATTGTATGCTCTATTAAGGGCGTTATTGTTGCTAAAAGATAAGTAGGAACAGTCTATACTGATTCTAAGTATGCATATGGGATAGTGCATACCTTTGGGAAAATCTGGAGGAAAGAGGGCTTCTAAACAGCCAAGGAAAAGGTTGATACATGAGGCACTCTAAAAGAAATATTGTCAGCCTTGAGGGAACCAAAGCAAATAGCAGTAGTACATATAAAGGATTAGCAAGGGGCATAATAGGAAAATTACATAGTCAAACCCACTGGGAGTACAGGCTTTGATGGACCAATTTGAGTCTAAATATGCCTGTATAGGAATATGGACTAGTAAAGAAAATGATAGAAGGATGTCTAACCTTTCGCGAGTTAATAAGAGGCAATTGAGAGAACGAGTATCTGGTGGAAGAGAATTAGCAAAAAGGCCCTTTGAAAGGATACAAGCTGATTTTACTGACCTACCTAAGGTAGAAGATACCAACATTTACTGGTATTGGTAGACCATTTAACCACTTTGTGGAAGCATTTCCAGTAGCCAGGGCAAATGCTAGGCCAGTAGTAAAAATATGTTAGAGGAAATCATTCCCGTTATGGATTGGTTGTAACCATAGATTCTGATAGAGGATCCCACTTTACCTCTAAAGTTTATCAGAGAAGTAATGGAAGCCTTAGGAATAAGTGGGAATATCACAACACCCCCTGGCATCCCCAAGCTCTGGTAAAGTTGAACGTATGAATGGAGAAATCAAGAAACACCTACCCATTAATGATGGAAACAAAAATTAGTTGGGTAAAGTGTTTACCACTAGCTTTATTATATATTAGAACTCAACCAAGAGTAGAGGTTGGGGTGTCTCCTTTTGAAATGCTGTATGAATCCATAGCCATATGACTTTGAAATCCCTTTAGACCACCCAAAGGTCAAGGATAAGTTTTAGAGGAATTATATAACTCTCATGAAAAGGAGGCAGGAATTAAGGAAGAAGGGGATGGTAGCCCAGAGACCACCTTTGGATCTGTCTACCCATAACCTTCAACCGGGAGATAAGGTGTTAATCAAGGTATGGAAAGAAAGAATCACATTAACCCCTCAATGGGAAGGCCCTTTCTTTGTATTGCTCACCACAGATTCGGCAATTCGTACTGCTGAAAGAGGTTGGACCCACATCAGCAGGGTCAAAGGTCCGGTGAGCTCTGGAAAGTGGAAGGTCTCTACCAACGATGATCCTCTAAAATTAACATTCTCTCGAGCATAAATCTGAATGAACTCGATACAGCTACAGCTACTGAGGAGCATCGAGGCACCAGTCATCGCCACCGCAGGGTGTACTTCCTTATGGACTCAAGACATTATAGAAATTGTTGATGATTTACTTATACATGATAATCTTTTATGAAAAATAGATGTTCATAAAAAGTTAGAAAAAAATTGGTGACTGTGGGGATAAGAATTGTACTTAATGGGTAAAATTTTATTGGTGAATGTACTTATGGGTAAAAGTTTGTTGTGGGAGATGTGAATTATATATTAGGCAAATAGGGTGTTTGTTATCTAAGGGGGAATATGTTCAACTGTTGGGATCAGTACCAATTTGAGAACTTGGAACAACATGTGGTGAGGGCATTTGAATCTCACTGGACAGATTAACAGGGAATTCCTGAAGGAAGGATAGATAGAATCTGGATATAATAAAGAGAAAAAAAAAAAAAATCAGGAATTGATAATCCGAATGTGGGAACTGCCAAGACTGGTTAATCATGTCAGGGGAGTTAGGAGCTCTCGAATATTAAATAGGTGTTGTCATAATTGAACAAGAGGTAGTGAGGAAGAGTGGAAACTCTCCAGTATCCAAAAGGCCCAATCTCCTTATAGATCAAGTGGAGGAGAGGCTTAAAGGCTACAACTAAAAGGTCCCTGAAGAGTATCTTCTGCTGCCAAGAAACACCTACACCCCGCTGCGCTGTGCACAAGCGTAGGCGGTGGGAAGGCAGAGAGATATGCTAAAGTGGAGACCCGAAATGAGCCTCATAAAGAGTTTATGATATGCTAGCTCTAATATCGTGTTATCCAATAAATTACACCGACCTCATAAATGGTCACTCATGCAATGGAGTGACAGAAGGTGATGGATGAAGAAATAACACCTGGAGCTCCAAACTTCCAACCAACTTTGTGTGACTTGGTTTCAAATGGAACCGTTTAATTCAGAACCTTGTTTTATCTATGTCCCAGTTCAAACCCTGGGAAAACATATTGTAACCAGCCAAATGAATACTATTGTGCTTAAATTTGACATTATAAAAAAAGGAAATAATAACTTTTTCTCAAGCCTTAGGACCTAATCGAATATTGACAAGGGAACTTGAAACATAAGAATGTGCAAAAGCATAGTAGTCCTACCCCGTACCTTTACCGGAAGAAAATACTAGAGTCAATACCGACCCATTATGGGATATGATCAAGCCTCTTACACTGCTCTAAATTATACTGATCCCAACAAACTGAACAATTGCTGGTTATGTTATGATGTAAACCTCCATTCTATGAAGCTGTGGGAATGAATGAAGACGTACCAAAAGAGTAATCAAAGTAATCCTCCTGGATGTAATTGGGACAATTATAAGAAGGAATAACTGTACAACAAATTAAGGGCAAGGGTAAATGTTTAGGGCATGTACCTGCTAATGTCAAGAAGAATTTTTGTATAGGCAAGGGAAGAAGGAACCTAAACTCATTATGGACTATAGCCCCAAATGGAACTAAATGGATTTGTTCAAAGACAGGGCTGACTCCATGTGTATCAAACAAGATTGTAAATGAGCAGAAAAATATTGTATATTAGCAATAATCTTGCCACGAATTTTTACCACAATGAAGAATCTAGTTTGTACATTGGGAAAACGGCAACCATAGAACGTTAAAAGAGAACCCATTGCCGCAATTCCCCTCGCTCCGTTGATGGTTGGGCATGCCGGGACAGCAGCGGAGCAGCCTCGCTAGTACAGCAAATAGGGGGTTATCATCTCTTAGGGCAGCTGTGGATGAAGACTTGGAGAGCATTGAAAAATTCCTCTCATACTTAGAAAAATCACTAACATCGTTATCTGAAGTAGCTCTACAAAATAGATGAGGTCTAGACTTATTGTCTTTACAGGCTGGAGGCCTATGTGCTGCCCTGGGAGAGGAGTGTGGCTTTTATGCAGATCACACGGGAGTGGTAAGAGACTCATTGGCAAAGGTCCGGGAAGGGGATGGAGAAAAGAAAAGAGAGCGAGCAAAGAATCAACCTTGGTATGAAGGATGGTTCAATCAATCCCTTGGTTGACTACTGTAGTGTCAACATTCATGGGACCATAATAATGATAATATTGATTTTAACCTTTGGTCCTGTATACTTAATTGGTTAATATTTTGTAAGCCAAAAAAAAAAAAAAAAGGAAAAAGTCAAATTAATTATTATCCAGGATACTGAGTCTACCTCAAACTCCAGTGTGGTCCCTCATAGCAGCCTCAGATGCCTTATCCCGTTTTGAGACATCTTAGTATGGATACAAATAAATGAGCAAAAGGAAAGGGAGGAATTGGTAATAGTAAAGGAGTGACTATTTGTTCCCATATAAATGATCAATGCTGAGTCGTGATCAAGTCAGACAATGCCATTCAATGATAAGACCATGTAACATCCTGTTTTGAGCAGTATGTATTAGTTTAAGCTTGTTAGGCAGAAATCTACAGAAGTTGGGCAGCTGGATCGACACCCACTGAGCCTGCCAGAAACAGGTTAAAGATAAGGAAGACTATCAACATCCTCACAAGAGACTCCAGACCAGGATGCCGACCCTTATCAGGAACTCACACTGGCACAGCCAGAAGGGTGCATTCTATGCATGAGGAATTGGCTGTCACAGTTGCGACATACCACCACCTTAAAAGAAGAGAGTGGATCTTATTCGGTTGTGCTGTGTGAGCAGGACCCCCAGCCACCCAGCGCGCTGCTTTGCTTTATTTTACCCGCAATAAAATTTCTTATACTTAAACTCTCGATTGGCGTGGAGAGTGTTTGTAACATGGTGAATCCAAAGCAGCTTGTTCCTTATTTTGATGGCTGTGAAGGATGTCATAAACACTTGATATTGTGAGAAACGAGCTCACTGCTAAAATTTATAACCAGTTTATTATAAAATAAAGGCAACACAGCGCTGGCGCATAGCGAATTGCTAGGCGCACCTTAACAACACAAGTTGAACTTATATAGATGGCCAACATACATATTCATATAGTTAACTATATTTCCCCAACAAGCTCCCACCCCTCTCCATCAGGACTGAGACAAAACCTGCACTTTTGACCCGGCCAGTCTTAGACCTGTTGGCGCCTCACCTTTCTCCTCCCCATACCCCACACATACAGCCAATCGGCCCAATGGTCGAACTCCACGGTCCCCAGTAATTCCCCTTGCGAGAGCCAAATAATTAAAACCCATTTCTCACAATATGGTCGGTCCACTTGGGCTCTAAAGGGTTCTCTGAAAGAGATCTGACATAGCCATAATCTCCAGGTTCCACATCATGGACTGGTCTGTCTAACCCTCTCACATTGGTTCCAATCACCTGTTTATTAACAATGCTCAGGTTCTTATAAATCTGCTGAACAAACTTGTTCATCATTTCCTCTCTGAATTGTCCTGGTTCTGAGGGGTCCATAGTTCCTACTACATAAGGTCTTCCAAACAGGATTTCAAATGGGCTCAACCCTTCCTTTATTCTTTGCTTAGTTCGAATTCGCAACAGGGCAATTGGTAATGCTTGTGGCCGAGGAAGGTTTGCTTCCTGCCCAATTTTTACTATCTGATTTTTAATTAAATGGTTCATTTTCTCCACTTGCCCACTTGAATGTGGATTGTAGGGGGTGTGGAGTTGCCAATCAATCCCTAAGATTTTGCTCACTTGTTTTACCACCTTGGCCACAAAATGAGGTCCCCTGTCTGAGGAAATAGCGGCAGGTACCCCAAAGCGAGGTATTATCTCTTGTAACACTGTCTTAGTAACCTCCCGTGCTTTGTTTGTGCGGCAGGGAAACGCTTCTGGCCAACCAGAGAAGGTGTCAGTGAGTACCAACAGGTACCTGTATCCCCCCTTTCTTGGGAGCTCAGTAAAATCAATTTGCCATTGTGCCTGGATAATTTACTTTGCTAATTTTGTCCCATCTAACTCCTCTTCTTACCTTGGGGTTAGCCTTAAGACACACCTCACATTGGCGGGTTACCTGTTCTACCGTGGTGTATAACTTCCGTGCTATACATTCCTGAACCAATTTTCGATACAGGGCTTCTGTTCCCCAATGAGTCTTTGCATGTTCCATCTGAACAAAAGCCCAAAGAAGGTTAGTGGGAATGATTAACTTCCATCCTTGTCCTGGCCCAGCCCTTTCCTATCCTATTCCCTAAAAGGTCTTTATTAATTTCTGATCCTCTGTGCTATACACAGGTTCTGGCTCTTTTTTGCTCAATTGTCAGTTTACCATCTGGGATCAAAACAACTCTGCCACCTTCCTCCCCTCCCTGGCCACCCTTTTAGCTGTTTCATCTGCCATTCTGTTGCCTCTTTCTTGACCAGTATTCCCTTTTTTGTGTGCTTTGCAGTGCATTATGGCTACTTTGCTTGGCTTTTGCACTGCTTCTAGCAGTCTGAGTATTTCTTCTGCATGTTTAATACCTTTTCCTTGAGATGTCAACAGTCCTCTTTCTTTCCAAATGGCTCCATGGGCATGTACCACCCCAAAGGCATACTTGGAGTCAGTCCATATGTTTGCACTTTTCCCTTGGGAAAGCTCAAGGGCTCTGGTGAGTGCGATTATCTCTGCCTTTTGAGCGGAGGTGTTAATTGGTAGGGCTTTTGCCTCGATTACCTCTTCTCCTGTAGTTACAGCATACCCAGCTTTTCTTTCTCCCTGGATCACAAAACTGCTTCCATCAGTGTACCAGTTATGGTCTGCCTTTTCCAGGGGTTCTTCCTTCAGGTCAGGTCTGCTGGAATAAGTGGCCTCAATTGTTTCCAAACAATCGTGGATAACTGGTTCTCCATCACCTCCCTGGAGGAAAGAGGCTGGATTGACAAAATTAGCAACTTTAATTTCTACATCATCCTGTTCCACTAGGATGGCTTGGTATTTAAGAAATCCTTGTGGAGACAGCCAGTGTCCTCCCTGGCTTCTAAAACAGCAGATGGTGTGTGATACCAGACTGTGATCTTCTGTCCCATTGTGAATTTGCCAGACTCTTGAATGTTAATTGCAACTGCTGCCACAGCCCTGAGGCATCCTGGCCATCCCCTGCTTACCTCATCCAGTTGTTTAGAGAGGTATGCCACCGCCCTTCGGTAGGGTCCTAAGGTTTGTGCTAGGACTCCGAGTGCTATCCCTTGGCTTTCATGGGAATACAATAAAAAAGGTTTAGTGACATCAGGTAGGCCTAGTGCTGGTGCCCTCATCAATTCTTTTTTTAAGGTATGAAAAGCTTGTTCAGCTTCCCCATTCCATTGCAAGTCCTTATCAGTCTCTTTCAATAATTCACAGAGGGGTTTCACAAGCAGGCCATCATTATAAATCCACAACCGGCACCAGCCTCTCATTCCCAAAAAGGTTCGGAGTGCCTTTACTGTCTTTGGAAGTGGAATAGAACAGATGGCCTCCTTTCTTTCAGGGCCCAGCACTCGTTGTCCTGTTAATTCATATCCCAAGTAGATTACTTGCTGCTGTACTATTTGGGCCTTCTGTGGGGAAACTCGGTACCCATTAAGTCCCAGGAAATTCAGCATACTCACAGTCCATCTTTCACATTCTGTCCTGGTCTGGGTGGCCAGCAGGATGTCATCTACATACTGTAGCAGGACTCCATTGCCTTCTGGTTTGTCCCACTTTTCTAATTCTTTTGCAAGCTGATTTCCAAAGTGTGACCGGTTGATGCTATGCCTTTAAGAAAGAGACAGTTGCTGAACACTCTGGCTGAATGTTTTTGATATTTGAACAAAAACAAGATAGTCTAAACGAATTTCATTGGTGCTTGTGGGGTTCAGTTTTGAGTTTGGGTGCTGTTGGTTCAGTCTGTGTCTGGTCTGGGTGCAGGCTGGGTGCAGTCTGTGCTTTCTCTCTTGCTGAAGCAGGAACGGCCTTGAGTTAACAGCTAACCAGATAAGAGAACTAATTTTGCATGTGCTTTTTAGCTAACAGACTTTTTCCTTCTTAATTGCCTTTCTCTCTCTCTCTAACCCTTTTTGGGAAAAAGGGGAGGTGGGGAGGGAGAGAGGGGGGTTCAGGGAACCCCCCTGGCCGGCTGGAGGGAAAAGGCTTGTCTGCATTGTGTTCATTGCTGTATTTTCCTGTATATACTGTAAATATTGTATATTTGTGTATATATTCATTGCATTCCATTTATGCCTGTAAATATAGCTTTCATCTGCTTTTCCGACTGAGCTAGCTGTGGTTTCTTTCCCTGTGTGTGGGGAGGGAACTTTCTCACCCCACCACATATTTCTTAATTGGCGGCCCAACGCGCGGCTTGTGGATAGTTGCTGTCCAGAAGCAGAGCAAAAGTTGCTTGATTTATTGTCTGCTCAGGTCGGAGTTGCAAAGATGAAAGTGTTTTGGTTTTTAGAGCGTCTGTTTTTTTCAATCTTTGGGGTCCTTGTCTATAAGCATGTCCTAGGATTGATTTTCGATCGCTTAAGCAGATACTTGATGTATAAATTGTATTTATGGTTTAAGTATAAGATTCAGCTTCTCTATGACCGGTGCCTGGGATTCTTTTGGCTTAATAGATACGGGAATGTGACCTCGACTACTCTGCCCATAGAGATAAAGGAGTTTAAGATCCCAGTAGGTGAAAGAGTAGTTTTAAGTGATGGCTGGGATCCAAAGGTGATTTATGTGATGTGTTTGAATCTGCTGCTGGTGATGGTGATTGCGTACTTGTTATATGCTCTGTACCGGGAGAAGAAAGTGTCTAAGACCTGTTTTGTAATTAAGCGTAGACCCAAGAGGAGAAGGAACAGCTCTAACTCGACCCCAGAAATATCTAGTGATGAGGAGAAGGGAGGATCTGTATCAGTTAAAAAGAAAGCTAAAACTTCCATCGGAAAGGCTGCTCTGAACGGTGCTGTTGGTGGTTCTGGCAATCAGCCAGCTGCTGCGGCAGCGGCAGCGCCTAACATGGCGGCTCCCCCGTCCTCGGCAGCCATTAGCAAGGCACAGCCAGTTCCTCCTTCTTCTTCAGCAGAACCGGAAGTGTCCTCCGCAGCAGCTGATCCGTCCCAAAACCTGTCAGCTTCTGTTAAGCCAGCTGTAAATTCAAACACAGCTCCAGTTAAGCAGGTAGCTGTTTTAACTACAAGAAGTGGAAAGGGCAAAGCTGATTCAGATGCTGATCCTGGTGAGGGACCTTCTGCTTTAAGAGACCCTGCTGAGGAAGAGGAGAAGATTTGTCTTAAAGATATAGCTGAGATATTGAGAAGGTCACTGGATGGAAATGCAGGGCAAATTGCTGATAGCAGGACAACAAGAGGTGGTACACCTGACCTTAAAGAGATTCTTAGGAGAGTGACAAGGAGATTAATGGGGCAACAAGTTCAGGAAGAGGAGGAAGGGGAGGAGTCAGATGACATTCTTGGCTGTCCTTCACCAAGGGAAGAGATAAGGAATGTGCGTAAAGATTATATCAGAGCAGATAAGGAGCCAATCCTAGCTTGGCTTGGTAGATGCTACGATACAGGTGCTCCAGCTCTAATGGTTGGAGACAAGTCGGCAGCTCAACTAGGAGCTCTCTCAAAGGATAATGGAATAGATAGACATCTAGGCGGACTCTCGGTAAGGTTACTCTGTGGATACGCCTTTTAATGGCAACCCTCATGAGATATCCTTCCCGAGATGATCTCCCATGGAATCCTAAGCCCTGGACTACCATAGAGGAAGGAATTAAGCGTCTGAGAGAATTTGCTGTTAGAGAGGTACTCTATGGTGACCATGAGACTCTGAATCCTGATGAAATTCCTGTAGGAACTGGTCTTGCTAAAAAGCTCATCAAACTTGCTCCTCCTAACTATGCAAATATTCTGGCAAGCAGAATTGTGGCAAGAAATTATGGCGGAGCTTCTCCTACGGTTGGCCAATTCACTGATCAAATGAGACAATTGGAGGATAGCATGACACGTGTTTCTTGGTTTCAGCCATTGAAACTCTCTCTGGAAAATTGAGAATTGCATGAAAGATATGAAGGATGAATTATAAATCCATCTCCCAATTGACACAAGAAATAATTCCAATTCTTCCTCCGGATGGATACAGGTTTCCTCTGTGAGGAATAGGCGTCCTCCAAGGATGTCATTCCAAAACAGATCATTCCAAAACAGGTCATTCCAAAACAGGTCCAACCAAAACAGACCACCAAGGCAGTCACGTGGAAGTATTTGGATAACTCTGCGTGATCAGTTTGGTGAGAACATGAACAGATGGGATGGTCAACCAACTGCTAATCTTCTCAGGAGGCTGAGGGAATTGCAAAGTGGCAGAGCCCGAGGTAGCAATACCAGAAGGGTAGCTGTTACTTCTACAGTTCCCCAAGACAACTCTAGTAGCTCCAACAGTGGCTCCAGTTCTAACACTGCACACGGTGCTCATTGCACATGTGGGCATGTTCCCCATAACTAGGGGTGCCCTGCCTCCCGCCAGGGGGAGGAGAGGGGTAACAGAGATAACAGAATCTATTGGGATGTGTACATCCAGTGGCCTGGCACTTCACAATTTCAGAAGTACAGGGCCTTGGTTGACACAGGGGCTCAGTGCACCATAATGCCATCAAATTATCAGGGATCAGAAGCTATAACTATTCTGGGAGTCACTGGTGGATCTCAAGAGTTAACTAAGGTGGAGGTTGATATAAGTTTAACTGGTAAACAGTGGAGGAAGCATACAGTTGTGACCGGACCTGACGCACCTTGTATTTTGGGAATTGATTTTCTGAGAGAAGGGCGTTTCAAAGACCCTAAAGGTTACAAATGGGCTTTTGGAGTAGCATCTGTAGAAATTGATGGACAAAAACTGAAGTTGTCTGTTAGACCTGATCTTTCTGATGAATCTGCAGTTGTGGGACAACACAAGATTGAGGACATTAAATTGCCGGTTGCTTCTCAGACTGTGCATCACAGACAATACAGAACCAACCGTGACTCTTTGTTGCCCATTCAGAATCTGATTCGTCAGTTGGAGAGTCAGAAAGTCATCAGCAAAACTCATTCCCCTTTCAACAGTCCAGTGTGGCCTGTGCGAAAGCAGAATGGAGACTGGCGTCTGACAGTCGACTACCGAGCCCTGAATGAAGTAACTCCACCTATGAGTGCAGCAGTACCAGACATGATGGAACTCCAATATGAGCTGGAATCCAAAGAGGCCAAATGGTATGCTACCATAGACATTGCTAATGCCTTCTTCTCTATTCCCATAGCAGAGGAATGCAGGCCTCAGTTTGCTTTCACCTGGAGAGGAATCCAGTACACTTTCAACAGATTGCCAATGGGCTGGATCCACAGCTCCAGCATCTGTCATGCAGTGATCCATGATGCTCTGGAGAAAGGTGGTGCTCCAGAACACATCCAGTTCATCGACGATATCATCGTCTGGGGTAAAACTGCTGAGGAAGTCTTCGAGAAAGGTAACAAAGTCATTGACCTTCTTCTGAATGCAGGTTTTGCCATCAAGCGAGACAAGGTGAAAGGACCTACCAGAGAGATCCAGTTTCTGGGAGTGCGGTGGCAGGATGGACGCCGACACATTCCAGTGGATGTGGTGAATAGAGTCTCTACCATGGCCAATCCCATGAACAAGCAAGAAACTCTACGTTTCTTGGGAATAGTGGGATTTTGGAGACTGCACATTCCTGGATACAGTCAGATTGTGAAACCTCTGTATGATGTGACTCGAAAGAGAAACATTTCCACTGGGGACCTGAACAACAAGCAGCTTTTGACCAGATAAAGCAAGAGGTGGTTCAAGCAATGGGTCTGGGACCTGTCCGAGATGGTCCAGACATTAAGAACATTTTGTACACGGCTGCAAGTGACAATGGTCCAACCTGGTGCTTGTGGCAAGAGCTCCAGGTGAGACACGTGGACGACCTCTTGGTTTCTGGAGTAGAGGTTACAGAGGTTCAGAGGCTAATTATACTCCAACAGAGAAAGAGATTCTAGCTGCCTATGAAGGAGTAAAAGCGGCTTCTGAAGTGATTGGAACTGAATCACAACTTCTCTTAGCTCCCAGATTACCAGTTTTGAATTGGATGTTCAAAGGCAAAGGTTCCACACCACATCATGCAACAGATTCCACCTGGTCTAAGTGGATGGCTCTGATAACACAGAGAGCTCGAATGGGAAATCTTGAAAGACCTGGTCTGGTGGAGGTGATCTCAAGTTGGCCTGAAGGTACCAACTGTACTAAACCTCCAGAGGAGAGAGTAACTCGTGCTGAGGAAGCTCCTCCTTACAATGACCTTTCTGATGATGAAAAGAAGTATGCTTTGTTCACAGACGGTTCCTGTCGTCTTGTCGGGAACAAGCGAAGGTGGAAGTCTGCAGTGTGAGTCCAACACGCCGAGTTGCAGAGGCAAAGGATGGAGAAGGAGAATCCAGTCAGTTCGCAGAGGTAAAAGCTGTCCAGCTAGCTCTCGACGTAGCTGAACGTGAGAGGTGGCCAAAGCTTTATCTCTACACCGACTCATGGATGGTAGCCAATGCTCTGTGGGGTTGGCTAAAGAACTGGAAGAAGAGTGGTTGGCAGAGAAAAGGAAAGCCTATATGGGCAGCTGACCTGTGGCAGGACATTGCTGATCGAATCGAGAGAATTCCAGTGAAGGTGAGACACATTGATGCTCACATCCCTAAGAGCAAAGCTACTGAGGAACAGCAACACAACCATCAGGCAGATCTAGCTGCAAGAGTTTCTCAAGTAGACATGGACTCTGATCTTGATCTCGACTGGAAACACCGAGGTGAGATATTCTTAGCTCAGTGGGCTCACGATTCATCAGGACATCAAGGCAGAGATGCAACCTACCAGTGGGCACGTGACAGATCCATAGACATTTCCATGGATGCTATCACACAAGTCATCCATGACTGTGACATTTGTGCTGCTATTAAGCAGGCAAAGCGACTTAAGCCCTTATGGTATGGTGACAGATGGTCCAAGTACAAGTATGGTGAAGCTTGGCAGATTGACTACATCACTCTACCACGTTCTCGTTCTGGTAAGCAGTATGTGCTCACTATGGTAGAGGCAAACACTGGATGGTTGGAAACTTATCCAGTTCCACATGCAACTGCACGCAACACCATTCTTGGTCTGGAGAGACAAATCCTGTGGAGACACGGAACTCCAGAGAGGATCGAGTCAGACAACGGAACTCATTTCAAAACCAACCTTGTAAAGAGCTGGGCCAAAGAGCACGGCATTGAGTGGATATTCCACATTCCCTACTATGCACCAGCTGCAGGGAAGATTGAACGCTACAACGGTTTGCTGAAGACCACTCTTAAAGCCATGGGGGGTGGATCTTTGAAAAACTGGGAAAAGCATTTAGCACAAGCAACCTGGCTGGTAAATAGCAGAGGTTCAGTGAACCGAGCTGGACCGGCACACTCAGATCTGTTACAGAAAGTGGAAGGTGATAGAGTTCCTGTTGTTAGAGAAAAGAATCTGTTAGGTAAAACTGTTTGGGTGTTTTCTCCCTCAGGAGAGGCTAAACCTGTCCGAGGGGTGGTTTCAGCTGAAGGTCCGGGTCACACTTATTGGGTAATGCAAGAGAATGGTGAAATTCAGTGTATTCCACAAAGAAATCTAACTTTAGCTGAAAGAGTTTAATTTCAGAGTGTTGTACAGCTACATCGCGCCCAAGGAAGAATCCTTGAGGAATCCACGGTGCACGAACCCTGAGAGCCCTGAGTCAACTGAGAGTCCCTGTTTCCCTGTTTCCCTGTTTCCCTTTTCTTCGCTTCGTCTGCGAAGAGACAAACTGTTTTCCATTTTTCTTGTTTCTTGGACTTCTGAATCATCTACACCTGAGGATAGCCGGAATGGACTATGAACTTTGCTTACAAATTGTAGATATTGTTTTAGATTGGATGGACAGTATGAACAGCCAATGAAATTGTTTAGAAGAGGTGGATTGTGACCGGTTGATGCTATGCCTTTAAGAAAGAGACAGTTGCTGAACACTCTGGCTGAATGTTTTTGATATTTGAACAAAAACAAGATAGTCTAAACGAATTTCATTGGTGCTTGTGGGGTTCAGTTTTGAGTTTGGGTGCTGTTGGTTCAGTCTGTGTCTGGTCTGGGTGCAGGCTGGGTGCAGTCTGTGCTTCTCTCTTGCTGAAGCAGGAACGGCCTTGAGTTAACAGCTAACCAGATAAGAGAACTAATTTTGCATGTGCTTTTTAGCTAACAGACTTTTTCCTTCTTAATTGCCTTTCTCTCTCTCTCTCTAACCCTTTTTGGGAAAAAGGGGAGGTGGGGAGGGAGAGAGGGGGGTTCAGGGAACCCCCCTGGCCGGCAGGAGGGAAAAGGCTTGTCTGCATTGTGTTCATTGCTGTATTTTCCTGTATATACTGTAAATATTGTATATTTGTGTATATATTCATTGCATTCCATTTATGCCTGTAAATATAGCTTTCATCTGCTTTTCCGACTGAGCTAGCTGTGGTTTCTTTCCCTGTGTGTGGGGAGGGAACTTTCTCACCCCACCACACAAAGATAGTAGGGCTGTTCTTAAATCCTTGGGGCAAGACGGTCCAAGTTAATTGACACTTTCGGTTAGTTCCTGGGTTCTCCCACTCAAAGGCAAACAGTGGCTGGCTCTCAGGGGCCAGGGGTAAACAGAAAAAGGCATCTTTTAGATCCAAGACGGTAAACCATTCTAATTCTGTTCTTAATTGAGTCAAGAGGGTATCTGGGTTTGCCACCACTGGATGGATATCCTTTGTTATTTTATTGATAGCTCTTAGGTCCTGCACTAACCAATACCCTCCAGCTGGTTTCCTTATAGGTAGGATTGGAGTATTGTAAGCTGATTCACACTCTGTTAGCAGCCCATACTTTAAGAATTTTTCTACAATAGGCAAAACTCCTTCCCTATCTTCTTTCCTTAAAGGATATTGTTTTAGTCTAACTGGTTGAGCTCCAGGCTTAAGATCTATTCACAGGTAGGGCATTTTTAGCCCTCCCAGGCTGCTCAGTGCCCCAACCCCAGGATATACTTGATCTTTTATGCTTTCTATTATTCTGTTTTTCTCTCGTTGAGGGCCCATTAATGCAAGACTTAAAACCTCAATCACTGTTCTTCCCTTACTCTAAATTCTACCTTCCCTTTATAAATTTAATTTCAGCTCCCATGCTTCTAACAAATCCCTTCCCAGCAATGACTTTGGGGCATTTGGCATATATAAAAACTTATGTAAGCCCCAAGTTTTACCATATTTATATTTAAGAGGTTTAAAAAAATACGCCTTCTGTTTGACCTGCAGCCCCTACCACAGAAACATAGCTCTCATCCAAAGGCACCAGTGATTGATTTAAGACTGAAAAGGTTGCTCCCGTTCCACTAGAAATTCCAGTTTATTTTCTTGTTCCCCTAGCTTCATTATAACCAGAGGATCTGCTAGGGTATTTATAGTCTCCTCCGTCCTCCCTAATCATCCTCTTCTAATTGTGCCTGTATCCTATTTTTCTTTTTCCTCTCTGGGCATTCCCTTTTCCAGTGTCCCTTCTTTTTGCAGATCGCACACTGATCTTTTCCCAACCGTACTCTATTAGTCCTTTGAGTCTCCTTACTTTCCTGGAATGCTGCTACCAACATTCTCTTCTCTTTCCTCCTATTTTCTTCTTCCCTGTTAGAGAATACTCTCCACGCTACATCCAAAAGTGCCTCTAAATCCCTTCCCTGCGGGGGTGACAACTTTTGCAACTTCTTTCTGATATCACTAGCAGATTGCCCAATAAACAGTGATACCAGTTGTTGTATACCTACTTCTGATCCGGGGTCAAGAGAGGTGTTTTTCCTCATGACTTCCCTCAGCTTATCTAAGAATTCTGAGGGTGATTCACCAGGTCCTTGTCTGACTGAGTATAACACAGACCAGTTAATTGCTTTTGGAATGGCTTTTTCTATTCCCCTGGCTACAAACTCCCGGTATTCCTCCAATCTGGTCCTTTGCAGGGCATTATTTGTATTCCATTCTGGATTTTGAAGTGGAAATACATCTCCAACGTTTGCCCCCCCCTCCCAGGGTTTGAATTCTCTCTGTTGCTAGTCCCAATCCATGTTTTTCGATTAATTGTTTCTCTGTTTCAGTCATTTGTTCTAATAATAACTGGATATCGTCCCAGTCTGGATTGTGCTGCCTAACCATAAATCGAAAATATGTAGCCGTCCCTGTTGGATCATTACGATAATTTTTAGCCTTTTCTCTCCAACTATCCAAATCCTGACTTGTAAAAGGCACCTTAATCCAGACTGGGTCCCCTTCAGGCCCCACTGCTTGTCGCAGGGGAGCTTGAATGAATGCCTGGGAAGCTGGGGCATTTGCTTGCTGTCCTCAGGTCCTTCTTGCCACTGGGCTTCCCTGAGCATAGGTCTGGGGACTGACTCCAGTACCACTATCTGAATTGCTGCCACTCCCAGAACTTCCTACATTATTTTCCGAACCCTCTGTCACTACCTCTTGCAATTTTCCTGGAGATTGATAAAATTCAGGCAGGTCTTTTAATTCCTCATGTTTAAGACACCTCTGCCCTATGCTACACGCAGAGCAACACCTTTTCAATTGTGTCTGCCTCTTATTCTTGGCCTTGTTCTCTTTTTCAAGAGCCAAAACCATTGGATCAGAGGGAGCTCTGATACCACAGTCCCTTTGAAACTCAGGATGCTCTCGGAGATAGAAAAACATATCAGCATATATTGTCTCATCCCATTTCCTTTCTCTTCTTAAAAACAACATTAGTTGCAGTAAAGTATCATACTCCAGACTCCCATGTACAGGCCATTTCTCTCCACCATCTAATTTATATAATGGCCACCACCGGTACAAAATTTAATTAAAGTCTTTTGATTTGTTGACCCTCCTGGGGGCCTCCAATTTCCTTCCAGTGGGCAATTATACAACCAAGTGGGCTATGTTTTGGGATCTCACTACTTTGTCTCCCTCCCATTTTACACAATACAACACAGTACTGTCTTTTGCAGCACACAAAACACAAAAAAATACAAATACTAATACAACTACAATGATAATGACTGGTCCTTAACACACAGTTATTGGCCACACACACTCAGCCACACATTCAAAACATAAACAATATTTCCAGTACTTTATGTTTTCTAGGGACCCTCTTGGCCCCTCACAGACTTAAACAATACTTATAATTCCCTTGGGACCCCCTGGTCCCACGCTACAAACAATGTTCATAAACAATGCCTATAGTTACCTTTGGGACCCCCCCTGGTCCCACACTACAAACAATGTTCATAAACAATGCCTAGAGTTACCTTTGGGACCCCCCTGGTCCCACACTACAAACAATGTTCATAAACAATGCCTAGAGTTACCTTTGGGACCCCCCTGGTCCCACACTACAAACAATGCTCATAAACAATGCCTATAGTTACCTTTGGGACCCCCCTGGTCCCACGCTACAAACAATGTTCATAAACAATGCTTATAGTTACCTTTGGGACCCCCCTGGTCCCAGCCCAAGAGCTCTTTTACCTAGGGCGTCCCCTCACAACTTACGGAGTTACCCCTTTTATAGAAGCACACCTTCTCTTTGCTGGCAGTCTTGTCTGTCCCTGCAGCGATCTGATGAGTAGCGGAGCTCTCCTCGAGAATATCTCGGAGGGCCCTGAGAGGTCCTGCTGCTCAGCAGGTCCTGCAGCCATACAGAGTCGTCCTGCCGCGGTCGCCAAATTGACTTAGAGAAAGACACAAGAGACTCAGTAAGTTTCTTGTATTATGCTTCTATTTAGGCGCCTGACACAGGTAGAATCATTTCAAAAGACCTGTGTGTGTTCCGAGGGTTTTGGACAAACCTTTATACAAAAAGTTATCTGTCTGAAGTCACAGAGGTATGTCAATATTTCACAGAAAGAGTCCAGATGCTTCCTATCTATACAAAGGTCATCTACCTAAAAATAACAGAAACATACATATCATCCAGGTGTCCTTTATCTTACACAGAAGATCATCTTGTCTATGACTAACAGAAGTAAATTACTGAAAAATCCTGCTATTCCTTATCTATGCAAAAGGCTGTCTGCCAACTCCTCTCCCCCTTTCCTGCATTCCAGCATTTCAGCGAACGAGAGGAAGTTTATTAACACTGTTATTCTGTTAAAAGAAGAATTTTCTGTTTATCAGCGGTATTAGAGGAAGATGTCGATGAACGGGATCGAACGCGCTGAACCACAGGTTTCGCTGCCTTTTTATCGCTTTTTCCCTGCTGGGTGCGAGCGGCAGTGGTGGCGTCTAGTAAACGCGGTGTGGTCGCCAAGATGGCGCGCGCAGCGTCTTCTTGCAGTGAGTGTTCATGCTTTATGACCTCCATTTTGATTTTGCGCGTGTTTTCAGTCCGATCGGGAATCGCTTCTACCGCCACTGACGTAGCAGCAGGAGGTTTTTTCGTGGAACGGTGTGAGGAAACGAGCTCACTGCTGAAATTTATAAACCAGTTTATTATAAAATAAAGGCAACAGCGCTGGGCGCATAGCGAATTTGCTAGAGGCGCCCCGTAACAACATGAGTTGAGCTTATATAGATGATAAACATACATATTCATATATTAAAACGTACATATTCATATATTCCCCAGCACGCTCCCACCCCTCTCCATCAGGACTGAAACAAAACCTGCACTTTTGACCTGGACAGTCTTTAGACATGTTGGCGCCTCACCTTTCTCTCACAATACAGACCATGACCAACCAATCGGCCCCAGGTCCCCAGTAATTCCCCTTGTGAAAGCCAAATATTAAAACCTATTTCTCACAACGGTAATAAAGGAGCCGCGATTCGCTTGGAAGGAGGAATAACGGGCAATTGAAACTGTGACGAGGATGCTGACGGAGCGGCAGACGATGTGCAGGGAGGAGGGAGGGGGGGAGGAAGGCGGGGGGCGGAGGGTACGGAGCCTTCCAAGCCTTCCAAATCTCCCTTTTTCATCTGGGTTAGAAAATAACGCCGTAGCTGAATCGAGAATAAACTGTTCTGCTTTTATAGATTGCAGTGTATGTGACGATTCGCCACACGGTGCTATAGCGAAAAGCCGCTTTTTAAGTATTTAAGCATCTCATCCCACAGCTGGGCTGCCGTTTTGTCCCATGCTTCGGAAGTGAAAGCTTCAGTTGCTGTGGGGATAGAATCATGATTCCGGGCCCAGGCTAATAGCCCTTTGTGGTGGGGTAATGGTTGCCCCCATTAATCTTATTGTCACTCTCCTAAGAATCTCTTTAAGGTCAGGAGTACCACCTCTTATTGTCCTGCTATCAGCAATTTGCACTGCATCTCCATCCAGTGATGATCGCAATAACTCAGCTATATCTTTAAGACAAACCTTCTCCTCCTCCTCAACAGGGTCTCTTAAAGCAGAACTTCCCTCACCAGCATCAGCTCCTGGGTCAGCTTTGCTCTTTCCACTTCTATTTAAAACAGACACTGTGGTGGGGTGAGAAAGTTCCCTCCCCACACACAAAGAAAGAAACCACAGCTAGCTAAGTCGGAAAAGCAGATGAAAGCTATATTTACAGGCAGAAATGGAATGCAATGAATATGTACACAAATATACAATATTTACAATATATACAGAAATACACAGCAATGAACACAATGCAGAAAAACCTTTTCCCTCCAGCCGGCCAGGGGGGTTCCCTGAACCCCCCTCTCTCCCTCCCTACCTCCCCTATTTTCCAAAAAGGGTTAGAGAAAGAGAGAGAAAGGCAATTAAGGAAGAAAAATTGTGTTAGCTCAAAAGCGCATGCAAGAATTTGCTTTCTTACCTGGTTAGCTGTTAACTCAAGGCCATTCCTGCTTCAGAAAGAGAGAAACCGTCCAGCCCACAGGACTGAGAAGCACAGACTGCACCCAGCCTGAACCCAGACCAGACTGAACTAACAGAACCCAAACTTAATATTGCATTCTACAATCTACCAGTGAAATTAGTTTAGACTATCTTGTTTTTGTTTAAATATCAAAAACATTCAGCCAGAGTGTTCAGCAACTGTCTCTTTCTTAAAGGCATAGCCTCAACCGGTCACAATCCACCTCTTCTAAACAATTTCATTGGCTGTTCATACTGTCCATTCAATCTAAAACAATATCTACAATTTGTAAATAAAGTTCATAGTCCATTCTGGCACTCCTCAGGTGTATATTACTCAGAAGTCCAAGGAACAAGAAAAATGGAAAACAGTTTGTCTATTCGCAGACCAAGCGAAGAAAAGGGAAACAGGGAAACAGGGACTCCCAGTTGACTCAGGGCTCTCAGGGTTCTCAGGGTTCGTGCACCGTGGATTCCTCAAGGATTCTTCCTTTGGGCGCGATGTAGCTGTACAACACTCTGAAATTAAACTCTTTCAGCTAAAGTTAGATTTCTTTGTGGAATACACTGAATTTCACCATTCTCTTGCATTACCCAATAAGTGTGACCCGGACCTTCAGCTGAAACCACCCCTCGGACAGGTTTAGCCTCTCCTGAGGGAGAAAATACCCAAACAGTTCTACCTAACAGATTCTTTTCCCTAACAACAGGAACTCTATCACCTTCTACTTTCTGTAGCAGATCTGAGTGTGCCGGTCCAGCTCGGTTCACTGAACCTCTACTATTGACCAGCCAGGTTGCTTGTGCTAAATGCTTTTCCCAGTTTTTCAAAGATCCACCCCCATGGCTTTAAGAGTGGTCTTCAGCAAACCGTTGTAGCGTTCAATCTTCCCTGCAGCTGGTGCATAGTAGGGGATGTGGAATATCCACTCAATGCCGTGCTCTTTGGCCCAGCTCTTTACAAGGTTGGTTTTGAAATGAGTTCCGTTGTCTGACTCAATCCTCTCTGGAGTTCCATGTCTCCACAGGATTTGTCTCTCCAGACCGAGAATGGAGTTGCGTGCAGTTGCATGTGGAACTGGATAAGTTTCCAACCATCCAGTGTTTGCCTCTACCATAGTAAGCACATACTGCTTACCAGAACGAGAACGTGGTAGAGTGATGTAGTCAATCTGCCAAGCTTCACCATACTTGTACTTGGACCATCTGTCACCATACCATAAGGGCTTAAGTCTCTTTGCCTGCTTAATAGCAGCACAAATGTCCCAGTCATGGATGACTTGTGTGATAGCATCCTTGGAAATGTCTATGGATCTGTCACGAGCCCACTGGTAGGTTGCATCTCTGCCTTGATGTCCTGATGAATCGTGAGCCCACCGAGCTAAGAATATCTCACCTCGGTGTTTCCAGTCGAGATCAAGATCAGAGTCCATGTCTACTTGAGAAACTCTTGCAGCTAGATCTGCCTGATGGTTGTGTTGCTGTTCCTCAGTAGCTTTGCTCTTAGGGATGTGAGCATCAATGTGTCTCACCTTCACTGGAATTCTCTCGATTTGATCAGCAATGTCCTGCCACAGGTCAGCTGCCCATATAGGCTTTCCTTTCCTCTGCCAACCATTCTTCTTCCAGTTCTTTAGCCAACCCCACAGAGCATTGGCTACCATCCATGAGTCGGTGTAGAGATAAAGCTTTGGCCACCTCTCACGTTCGGCTACCTCGAGAGCTAGCTGGACAGCTTTTACCTCTGCAAACTGACTGGATTCTCCTTCTCCATCCTTTGCCTCTGCAACTCGGCGTGTTGGACTCCACACTGCAGACTTCCACCTTTGCTTGTTCCCGACAAGACGACAGGAACCGTCTGTGAACAGAGCATATTGCTTTTCATCATCAGAAAGGTCATTGTAAGGAGGAGCTTCCTCAGCACGAGTTACTCTCTCCTCTGGAGGTTTAGTGCAGTTGGTACCTTCAGGCCAACTTGAGATCACCTCCACCAGACCAGGTCTTTCAAGAGTTCCCATTCGAGCTCTCTGTGTTATCAGAGCCATCCACTTAGACCAGGTAGAGTCTGTTGCATGATGTGGTGTGGAACCTTTGCCTTTGAACATCCAATTCAAAACTGGTAATCTGGGAGCTAAGAGAAGTTGTGATTCAGTTCCAATCACTTCAGAAGCTGCTTTTACTCCTTCATAGGCAGCTAGAATCTCTTTCTCTGTTGGAGTATAATTAGCCTCTGAACCCCTGTAACCTCGCCTCCAGAAACCAAGAGGTCGTCCACGTGTCTCACCTGGAGCTCTTTGCCACAAGCACCAGGTTGGACCATTGTCACTTGCAGCCGTGTACAAAATGTTCTTAATGTCTGGACCATCTCGGGCAGGTCCCAGACCCATTGCTTGAACCACCTCTTGCTTTATCTGGTCAAAACCTGCTTTTTGTTCAGGTCCCCAGTGGAAATTATTTCTCTTTCAAGTCACATCATATAGAGGTTTCACAATCTGACTGTAACCAGGAATGTGCAGTCTCCAAAATCCCACTATTCCCAAGAAACGTAGAGTTTCTTGCTTGTTCAAGGGATTGGCCATGGTAGAGACTCTATTTACCACATCCACTGGAATGTGTCGGCGTCCATCCTGCCACCGCACTCCCAGAAACTGGATCTCTCTGGTAGGTCCTTTCACCTTGTCTCGCTTGAGGGCAAAACCTGCATTCAGAAGAATGTCAATGATTTTGTTACCTTTCTCGAAGACTTCCTCAGCAGTTTTACCCCAGACGATGATATCATCGATGAACTGGATGTGTTCCGGAGCACCACCTTTCTCCAGAGCCTCGTGGATCACTGCATGACAGATGCTGGAGCTGTGGATCCAGCCCACTGGCAATCTGTTGAAAGTGCACTGGATTCCTCTCCAGGTGAAAGCAAACTGAGGCCTACATTCCTCTGCTATGGGAATAGAGAAGAAGGCTTTAGCAATGTATATGGTAGTATACCATTTGGCCTCTTTGGATTCCAGCTCATATTGGAGTTCCATCATGTCTGGTACTGCTGCACTCATAGGTGGAGTTACTTCATTCAGACCTCGGTAGTCGACCGTCAGACGCCAGTCTCCATTCTGCTTTCGCACAGGCCACACTGGACTGTTGAAAGGGGAATGAGTTTTGCTGATGACTTTCTGACTCTCCAACTGACGAATCAGATTCTGAATGGGCAACAAAGAGTCACGGTTGGTTCTGTATTGTCTGTGATGCACAGTCTGAGAAGCAACCGGCAATTTAATGTCCTCAATCTTGTGTTGTCCCACAACTGCAGATTCATCAGAAAGATCAGGTCTAACAGACAGCTTCAGTTTTTGTCCATCAACTTCTACAGATGCTACTCCAAAAGCCCATTTGTAACCTCTAGGGTCTCTGAAACGCCCTTCTCTCAGAAAATCAATTCCCAGAATACAAGGTGCATCAGGTCCGGTCACAACTGTATGCTTCCTCCACTGTTTACCAGTTAAACTTATATCAACCTCCACCTTAGTTAACTCTTGAGATCCACCAGTGACTCCCAGGATAGTTATAGCTTCTGATCCCTGATAATTTGATGGCATTGTGGTGCACTGAGCCCCTGTGTCAACCAAGGCCCTGTACTTCTGAAATGGTGAAGTGCCAGGCCACTGGATGTACACATCCCAATAGATTCTATTATCTCTGTTACCCCTCTCCTCCCCCTGGCGGGAGGCAGGGCACCCCTAGTTATGGGGAACATGCCCACATGTGCAATGAGCACAGTGTGCAGTATTAGAACTGGAGCCACTGTTGGAGCTACTAGAGTTGTCCTGGGGAACTGCGGAAGTAACAGCTACCCCTTCTGGTATCGCTACCTCGGGTTCTGCCACTTTGCAGTTCCCTCAGTCTCCTGAAAAGATTAGCAGTTGGTTGACCATCCCATCTGTTCATGTTCTCACCAAACTGATCACGCAGAGTTATCCAAATACTCCCACGTGACTGCCTTGGTGGTCTGTTTTGGTTGGATCTGTTTTGGAATGACCTGTTTTGGAATGACATCCTTGGAGGACGGCTATTCCTCACAGAGGAACCCCAAGGGAGCCTCTATAGAGCCCTAAGGATCCTCTATATAGCCCAGTGGAGCCCCAAGGAGCCCCTACAGAGACTTTAGAGAGCTACTATCGAGCCCTAAGGAGCCACTCTAGAGCCTTATGTAGCCATATGGAGCCTGTAGTGTCCTGAAGTGCCCAACAGAACCTCTATAGATCCCTATGGAGCCCTATGGAGCTTCTGTAGCATCCTATAGAGCCTCAATAGGGCCCAAAGCAGCCTCTATACAACCATATGGACCCTCTATAGTGCCCTTGGGAGCCTCTACCAAAGCCTATGGCACCTCTGAAGAGCCCGTAGGAGCCTCTATGGAGGCCTAAGGAGCCTCTATATTACTTTTGGAGTCTCTATGCAGACCATGGTAGCCTCTAAGAGGCTGATGGAGCCTCTGTAGAGATGGTGGTTGCCTCTGCAGAGGCCTATGGAGCCTCTATAGAACCTTATGGAGACTCTATAGACCCGTGGGAACCTCTATGGAGGCCTATGGAACCTCTATATTGACTTTTGGAGGCTCTATAGAGGTCTATGGAGCCTCTATAGACCCGTGGGAGCCTCTATATAAACCATGGCATCCTCTATATAGACCTTGGGAGCTCATATGGCGTATGGAGCCCATATTGAGCCAATGGGAGCATCTATAGAACCCGTGGGAGCCTCTATAGAGGGCTATGGAGCCTCTAAATAGCCCGAGGGAGCCTCTACAGAGGCCTATGAAGCCTCTGAAGAGCCTGTGAGACCCTCTATGGAGGGCTATGGAACCTCCTTCTTGACCGTTGGAGGCTCTATGCAGACCATGGTAGCCTCTATAGAAGCCCATGTAGCTTCTACAGCAGCCTATGGCCTTGTGGAGAGTCTGTAGAGCCTGTGGGAGCTTCCATAGAGGGCTATGGAGACGCTATAGAGCCTTATGGAGACTCTATAGACCCATGGGAGCCTCTCTAGAGGCCAATGTATCCTCTGTATAAACCATGGGAGCCTCTCTATAGACCTTGGGAGCCTCATAGTGGCCATTGGAGCCCATATTGAGCCAATGGGAGCATCTATAGAGCATGTGGGAGCCTCTATAGAGGCCTATGGAGTCCCTGAGGAGCCTGTGGGAACCTCTTTAGAGGTCTATGGAGCCTCTTTTTTTGTCCTTTTCAGCCTCTATGAAGACCATGGAAGCCTCTATAGATGCCAATGCAGACTCTATGGAAGCTGATGGAGCCTCTGTATACACCGTGATTTCCTCTGTAGAGGTCTATGTCGCCTCTGTAGAGCCTGTGGGAGCCACTCTAGAGGACTATGGAGCTTCTATAGAGCCTCATGGAGCCTCTATAGACCTTGGGAGCCTCTATATAGGCCTATGGAGCCTCTGAAGAGCCCCTGGGAGCCCTAGAATTAGTTACTTGTCAGTTAGTTGAAGGTCAGCACCTGTGGATGAGTGGGCTATAAAACGGGGTCTGGACATGCTCACTCAGATTACAAGCAAGGACCTGCAAAAGAAGAGAGCTGAGTGTAAGGAGCAGATGAATAGCCCTGGAGTCGTTTATGTCCTTGAAGAGCAGTGGAGTGGAAAGTCCCCGGGTGCTGAATAACAGGACGTTGTGGTTAAGGAATGTGGCTAAAGAATGTGGAACTGATAACTTGTTAGGGGAGGTGTTGATGTGTAGCAAATGACCAATAGCATCTTGACTAGTATGCATAATTAACAGCAACTGTATATAAGCTGAAGTGTTACCTTAATAAAGTTGGACTTGGTTAATCATATTGATTATGTACCAGCCCCTTCTCGCAACAAGTGGCGCCCGAACAGGATAAAAGCTTCGGAAAATGTCCGTAGCAGCGTTCCGCGGGGACGAAGGGGTTCGTTCGGTGACGTGGGCAAGAAGCCGGCCCGGGATAGCAGTACCGGAGGTCGCAGGATAAGGACGATCTGAGGAGCTGAAGACGTGGTGAGCCAGACTGCTATTGGGACTGTGCGCACAGGTACTAATGCTGAGAAAATGGATAGGCAGGCCACGTATAATGATGAGCTTTTTAGAAAAGTGAAGTAGCTCGACTTATTTTTAAGTTCCCTTGAGAGATGCAGTGTAGAGGATGTGGATTTAAAGAAGTATCCTGAACATTTATTCCAGTTGGGTAGAGAGAATGTTTTTTTCAAGTTGTCAGAAGATGTGTTTAGTGTTGATGCATTGGAGAGAATATGGAAACAAACTGTGGGACTTGATCATAGATGGTGACAAAACTGCCATAAAGCTGCAAAAGCGGCCGGGGAGAGGCACGGTGAAGCACTCCGCGAAACAGAAGAGCTGTGCTAAATGCCCTCCAAACTGTCCTCTCCAAGAGAGGTATTACTGACAATTCTGGCATTTTGAACGGGCTAACTATCCTCTCCGTGAGAGGTATTACTGAGATTACTGGGATTTTGAAAGGGCTATTAGCATGGGCCCAGAATCATGATTTTATCCCCAGAGCAACCGAAGCTTTTACTACCGAAGCACGGGACAAAACTGGAGCCCAGCTGTGGGATGAGGTGCTAAACACCAGCCACCATCCCAGCACAGAGAAAGCGATAAAAAGGCAGCGAAACTTGTGGTTCAGCGTGTTTGATCCCATTCATCAACATCTCCTTCTAATATCGCCATGACAGCTCGGATTCGGAAGAGACAACACCGACGCTGAGAAATCAAACAGTGCCAACTTTGTTTCACAGTCCCTCTTAGAAAAAATGGAGCGCTTGGAGGCTCGCGGTTACGGCATTCTTACGACCGCACCCCTTCCGCGAGCCCCGACGGCCCCCACGGGCACCGACAGCTCCGACCGAGGCGGCACCGACCGACGCACCACAGACACCGGCAGCACGGACTGTAGCGGCCCCCACGGTGGCCCCCACGGCAGCGGCCTCAGTGGCCGTCCCCATGGCGGCGGCCCGGCAGCGGCCAGCACCAGCAGTCACCTCACCATCCCCCCGCCTCCTACGCCCCAGACATTGTCAGCAGAAAACATCACTACGACGGAGGCTACAATCTAATTCTGAAGGGACGATAGTGTAAGGGATCGGGAGGTGGGAGGGACGGGGAACTGTCCCGCTGCACCGCTGGAAAGGTATTGTGAGCAATGCAGTAATAGAAGGGGAATCTGTAGATTTTCCTGTACATGCATCTCCTGTGGTATTATTCTGGCATTTGACAATGCTAACGAAAAAGCTAAACAGGTTCTCAGCATTTTACCAATAGGTCATTCTTGAGTCCACAAAATGTTGTTGTCGAGTCCCATCAACACGGTCCTCTGGGTCACCAACCCTGTGCTCTGTTAGTTGGCAGATCGTCTACCTCCTTATAATTCCTGGTTCAGTAGATTCTGATTATGATTGGGCTAAGAAAGTTATGCTCTATAGCATTACCCCTCCTGTTAACACTCTTGTTGGGACAGAAATTGTTCAGCTAATACCATTTGAGTCCTGAGTGCCTAAAACTTTTAACAGGATTTGAGGATAAGAAGGCTAAGGGAAAACTAGAACAGATTGTGACTATCAGACATCCTTGTGGCCAACCTATACAGTGTTCAATGATTGTGGATGCTGGAGCTGATGTCACTATTGTATCTCGTCATAAATGGAATGGTCTCGAGTTTAAAAGGTTTAAAGGGTTTTAAATGTATCCAAACAACCTGGGTCAGCAAAGAGCCAGTGCAATTAGCTTTTACGATGGCAAATCAATCACTGCAAGACCGTACGTGTTAACCCTTCCAGTTATTCTACTGGGCTGAGACGCCTTAAGTTAGCTAGGAGCAAAACTTGTTTCTGTTCCTTTTCTGTGGCGGCTACTGGTCAGCAACCAACCCTCAAATTAAAAATGGAAACCAGCTTATCCAGTATGAGTGGAGCAGTGGTCACTCAGGCATGATAGGCTGCAAGTTGTTAGGACCCCACCGCAGAAACAATTGCAACTACTGCACACCTTGCCCCCCCCTCGTCTCTTTTCTGGTACGACTCTAGTCTACCAAAGCTTTGTTCTGATTTAAAGCAACAGTGCTAATTTCATAATTTCTGATTGTAATGTTTTCAGAGTTTGGTTATTTAGAGTTTTGCTAAGTTTTCCTAGTAAGCATAGTGAATAGTAAGCATTTGGTATTTACAGATACTTAGTACATAGTAATTGTAGCAAGGTATAAGGACTTAGTAATGAGTTCACATTGTAAGATTTCTTATGGTTTGAACCTTCTTAGTTGTGTGCCTCGGCATTTAAAAAGGAGCTCCATGTAATACAGTTAAGGTTTGTAGTAAATAGAAATATATTTAGGGTTTGTAGTAAATAGCTATTAATTTTTAAAAGTATTCCTTAGCTAATGTGTAGAACAATCAAGACTATGAGGAAGCAGCATTTCCCATGAAGTTGAACATCGATCACAATAACTGTTATGATAATCTGGGATCAAAAGCATCGATCAGAAGAATGTACCACAGCACCATGTGAATTTGGACTGAATATTATGGTTAGTTGATTGTTGTGTGATTAGAGAAAATGTTCATATGAACTTATATGTTATCTCACCAGTTTGTTATAATATTACACACTTAGAGGGAAAATCAAAATCCATTATAACACAACATGCATTTTCATTTTAGGTTGGAGACTACAACAAACACATGCATGCCATTAAAAAAAAAAAGAAAAAAAAAGAGGGAAAGAGAGAACACCCCATAGCAAAGAAGTTTTTTAAATGGTACTAACAAGAAATAGTTAGTTCATGTCAACACCTAGAAACATAAACTTTGTAAAGTGCTGCAACCCTCTCACCACAAGACAGCACGAACGTGGCACAGCTGTCATGAAGGTGACGGTCAGCAGGGCTGCCTAGCGCTGACCTCAGCGCCTGTCACAATAATCCAAGATGTCAACAGAAAGTATCTAATTTATAACTGAGTGTCATGACTGCTTAACTGTTGTGTGAACATTAAGAGATCAGTATTACTAGGATGAGCAAAAACACATTATTATGTACAATTTTCTATTGGGTAAAGCAATGAAGCCATTTTGCTTTTGCTGTCTGCCTGCAAGTTTTCTGTCTGTGAAGCTAGAGCCTGGCCAGATCTACCTTTACAGATTAACGAAATCTTGCTACCATTAAACAATTAATGATTTTTGACCATCCTAGATAAAATAAAGATGCAACATACCACTAAAGCAGATTGTAAAAGACAGTGCTAAGGATTGCATTTGTGTCTTAATCTCTGTGTGTATTGTGTTTAGGCATAATCAAGCCTTCTCTGTCAATAAGAAGAGTGAAATGTGGGGATCAGAACTATTACGATCTGAGTTCTTTACAATGTTTGCTATCTTTGACCACGTATTATGCCAACTCTGCTAGAACATTCTAACTAGCTGAACTTAAGCATTGTGCCTTGTATGGGTTACATCAGTCTGTTAGACATGCTGCACTACAGGACTTTTGCTTTTGCTGTACAGCTTAGCTTTAACTCACTTGCTTCTGTGTATGCAAGAGTATCTTGTATGGGATGAGAACAGCTCCCATGAGCAGAGTGCTCACAAAAACAAAAAGGGGAATTTGTGGCAATGCCGGTGACGAGCAGTGTGAGCAATCTGGCAGTGTAGGCTTAGAGCCTGACATGGGGGTAGGCCATGCTCAGCATAAGTGCAAAAGTTGCTAGCAGTGTAGCAAAACAGCGCTGTGCCTGCACCGTGTAACTAAAGCAGGACACTGGTAGCTACAAACACAGCAAGTTATCTTGTTGGTCAGCTAAACAGGCTAATGTTACTACTGTAATTTTAGATTAGTTGCTTTTAGATCAAAATAGTTTAAGGCATGCATATTTACAGAATAGAGCTGCTATTGATTTTTTGCTTTTAGCTAACGGTCATGGCTGTGAGGATTTTGAAGGCATGTGTTGTTTTAATTTGTCTGATCACAGTCAATCAATTAATAAAAGGATTGCTTGGTTGGAAAATCATAATCAATTGTTAAAAATGTAAATTCTTTAGATCAATGGTTTCAATCTTGGTTTGGAAATATGTCTCCTTGGTTATTAGGTCTGCTTAAGGAAGGTTTATGCTGGATTGGTATTGTTTTGTTTTGCATATTGCATATGGATGTATTATGAGAAGTGTGAATGAGGTAACATCTTGAGCTTTCCTTGTTCAAAAGAAAAAGGGGGGAATTGTTGGAGAATGGCTTAAATCTAAGGGACATGACTGTGGAACAGCTACTTGAGCAGAATGTGTAGGCCTTACTCCATCTTGTTGTTTACTGCTCATAGTTAGCTGACTTGCTGAAGCAGCAAGGTCACTATGGCCTCGTAGCTGTTCTCGCGGCTGTGTGTTTGTAAGATAACTGGATGGGAAAGGAAGAGCTAGGTAAGATAATTGGAATGGAAAGGAAGAGCTAGTGAGAAGGGAGTTTTCTGAGAATGTACACAGAGCCTTTGATATTGTACACAGACCTAATTGCAAGTGGGCTGGATATTAAAATGTCGCCTTCAGTCAGAGACCAATAGAATAGTGACGCTTGTGCATACTTAGCTGAGATGCTATATAAGCTGTGTATCCGGGCAGTAAAGTTGAAGCGTGCTTATCAATCACATTGATTATCTGGGAATAACAGGACACGCACCTGCATCAACAACCTGTAATAGCGCTATGTGTGGTCACTTGTGTGGTGACAGAGTATAATTGTATTATGAGGAAAGTTAATCAAATGACTGGGAGTTTTGTAATCATTAAAAAAACCGGGGGAATTGTGGATGAGTGGGCTATAAAACGGGGTCTGGACGTGCTCACTCAGATTACAAGCAAGGACCTGCAAAAGAAGAGAGCTGAGCGTAAGGGGCAGATGAATAGCCCTGGAGTCGTTTATGTCCTTGAAGAGCAGTGGAGTGGAAAGTCCCCGGGTGCTGAAAAACAGGACGTTGTGGTTAAGGAATGTGGCTAAAGAATCTGGAACTGATAACTTGTTAGGGGAGGGGTTGATGTTTAGCAAACGACCAATAGCATCTTGACTAGTATGCATAATTAACAGCAACTGTATATGAGCTGAAGTGTTACCTTAATAAAGTTGGACTTGGTTAATCATATTGATTATGTACCAGCCCCTTCTTGCAACAAGCACCCAACAGACAACCACAGCTGTTGCTCAGAGAAGCTCAAACAGACCCAGATTGAAACTGACTGAGAATCAAACTGTACTGAAGATAAGGATTTAAAGTTGCATTCTACCAATCTACCAATGAAATTCGTTTAGACTTTATCTTTGTTTTCAAAACATTCAGCCAGTGTTCCAGTAACTGTCCCTTTCTTAAAGGCACAGCCTAAAATGGTCACACTCCCTCACTGGTAGGCTCCCTGTGGTTCCTTGTCAGTACTGCAGCTGACTCGGTACCTGTGCTGCACACTCACTGCTCAATGCTGCCCCACTGTGGTTCCTTGTCAGCACTGCAGCTCTCTGGGAACATGTGCTGCCTGCTCACTGCTGAGTGCTGCCGCCCTGTGGCTCCTTGGCAGAACTGAGCAGTGAGGGGGCAGCAAATGTTCCTAGAGAGCTGAAGAGCTGACAAGTAACAACAGGGGGGCAGCACTCAGCAGTGAGAGGGCAGAACACATCTGTAGAGATCTGCAGTGATGACAAGGAACTATAGGGGGGAAGCACTGAGCCGTGACAGGGCATCAATAAGCAGTGATGGGGCAGCACTCGATGGAGGCTCCCACGGGCTCTACAGAGGCGCCATAGGCTGCTGTAGAGGTTACATGGGCCTCTATAGAGGCTACCATGGTCTGCATAGAGGCTCTCACAAGCTCGTCAGAGGCTCCTTAGGCCTCTATAGAGGCTCCGTCAGTCTATTTAGAGGCTCCATAGGCTTCTATAGAGGCTCCCAAGGTCTATATAGAGGATGCCATGGTTTATATAGCGGCTCCAGTGGGTCTATAAAGTCTCCATAAGGCTCTATAGAGGCTCCTTAGGACTCTGTATAGGCTCCAACGGTCAATATAGAGGTTCCATAGCTTCTATAGACCTCTATAGGCCTCCATCGGCCAATATAGAGGTTCCATAGGCCTCTATAGAGGCTCCCATGGGTCTATAGAGGCTCCATAGGCCTCTATAGAGGCTCCAACGGTGTCTACAGAGGCACCATAATGTTCTGCATAGTCTCCATAGGCCTCTTCACAGGTTCCCATTGTCTATATAGAAGCTGCATAGGCCTATTGTGGCTCCAATGGTCAATCTAGAGGTTTCTTAGGTGTCCAGAGAGATTCCCAAGGGCTCTACATTGGCTCAATAGGCCTCTACAGAGGCAGCCACGGTCTATATAGAGGCTCCATCAGCCTCTTTAGAGGCTCCATAGCGCTCCATAGAGGCTCCCATGGGCTCTATAGACACTCTCAGTGACTCAATATGGGCTCCATAGGCCTTCATAGAGGCTCCCACTGTCTATATAGTGGCTGCTTCAGCCTCTAGAGAGGCTACCATGGTCTACATAGATGGTCCATTGAGGCTCCCTAGGGCTAAGGTCGGGCTAGGGTGGGGTAGGCAAGGCTAGGCTAGGGTGGGGTGTGGTGGTGAGAGAAAGTTCAGTTCTCCCGCCCACACAAAGAAACCACAGCTAACTCAGTCGGAGAAGCTGAAATGGATAAGAGCTATATTTACAAGCAGGATGAAATGCAGATTAATATATACACAATTGTAGTGGGTTGAGGCAGCCCCCCTCCCCACCACGGGCAAAAATTAACAACTCAGACAAACGGATTGCAAAAGTGATGGAAAGTTTAAGTGAAAAGCAGTGAATGTTTACAGAGAGCCAGAAGCGCAGTGACAAAAGAAATCCCAAAGCAGACCCAGGAAGATCCCATCCCCACCTGGGGGTACATCCAAGACCCCAAGGGCTCCTTCTCACCCCCCCCACTGCTAGGCTAGTCTCAGCTGGCCAGATCTGAGACTGCCCATCCCCCCGTGGGCCTTGGGCCTAGCCAGGCTCATGGCCGGGAGACAACATCTCCCCCAGTTACCGAGCAATGGCGAGGAAGAAAGAGGAGGTGCCAGACCTCGCACTGGATCTTACAGTGGTGGTGCAGAGAATTATGGTAGAAATACCTAGTTTCCTGTGTCCACCCACTGGGCTGGACCTCTGGACACAGGAAGCACCTCATGTAGCAGAGGGCACCCAGCCCAAACTGCAACATGCCACCCTTTATTTCATACCATAAATCTCTGCACCCCAAACATATCATCAAATCAGAAATCTTCTGATGACATGTCCAGCGAAGGCCTTATCTTCATCTGGGCGTCCTCCCAAACAGTCTCTCATTCAGGCTCAAGCAGCAGTTCATTCCAGGTCTTCTTCTGTCATCTAATGGAAAACTCCCAGCGATGCAGAGTTCACTCTTCTGCAGTGCAAGTTCTTCATGGATCCGTTGGACATGCTGGTCACCTGGAAAAGCCTCACAACTTCTCAACCAAAACCTTTATTTCCATCTCTATTTACTCAGCAGCATATTTCCACCCCTGGGGCAAGCCAGTCAGAACAATCAGGTTCTTAACTGCTTCTCCACCACTCCAGGAAAACAGCACGCTGAGCCTTCCACAACCCTGCACGGACCTAGCCCAAGCTCAGTGCTGACCGCTTCCAGCTGCGGCCCGAGGCTCTACAGATGCATGTCACAGTACACTGCCCTCCCGCTGGGCGTTCGCGTACCGAGACGTGACAGCATCCAACTACACAACCCTCCCCCAAACGAGGGAGGGACTACACCACAACCTACTGAGAAGAAGGGAGGTAGTGCCAGGTGCTTGGCGCCATTTTCGGAACTCGTCCGAAAGATCGGGAAAGAGACTAGGGCCGGCCCTGCTACAGCCCGAGCGCACGGCCGGGGCCGCCACCGCCACAGCACGAGTGGATGGCCGGAGGCCGCTGTCGCCACTCGAGCGCACGGCCGAGCCCACCGCCGCCGCAGCCCGAGCATACAGCAGGGCTCCGGCCACCTCTATCGCCGCGGTACAGAATCAAAATCACCTCCACCCCTCGGGCATTCAAACAGCTCCTCCAGCGAAAGCCATAAAGGCGTTCTCAGAGCCCTTGAGATCGGCTTTCCAACTGGGGTCCCCGTTCGCCCTCCTGAGTTTCGGGAGCTGGGCTCGCCCGCTCGCCACGGCTGGCTCTATCCCCGCAGCAAGAACGGACCTGACTTTGATCTGCTTGCCGCTGCCCCTCCCCCGCTTCACTCCCCACCGCTTCTGCCGCACCGTAGGGAATAAAGGTGGAGGAAGGGCAGGTTCCGCGTTCTTAAGCGGTACCCCAATTCCGATGGTCAAGAACCACGCCTGCATAAAACAGCATAAGGGGGCTCCGTGCCACCGGCCACGCACCAGGTGTCCCCCTGCAATCCACAAGAATTCACACAATCGCCCCAACAACAAAACTTGAGCCCCCAACTTCTAAAACCCAAACCAATGCCCAGAACTAGATTTAAACTCTCCGGTTCTGGGCCCCTTGTCCAGTTCTGGGCCCCTCAGTTTAAGAAGGACATCGAGACTCTTGAACGTGTCCAGAAAAGGGCAACAAGGCTGGTGAGAGGCCTTGAGCACAAGCCCTATGAGGAGAGGCTGAGGGAGCTGGGATTGTTTAGCCTGGAGAAGAGAAGGATCAGAGGTGACCTCATTGCCCTCTACAACTACCTGAAAGGTGGTTGTAGACAGGAGGGGGTTCGTCTCTTCTCCCAGGCAACCAGCACCAGAACAAGGGGACACAGTCTCAAGCTGTGCCAGGGGAGGTTTAGACTCGAGGTGAGGAGGAAGTTCTTCACTGAGCGAGTCATTCGTCATTGGAATGGGCTGCCCAGGGAGGTGGTGGAGTCGCCGTCCCTGGAGGTGTTCAAGGGGGAGATTGGACGTGGCACTTGGTGCCATGGTCTAGTTGTGAGGTCTGTTGGGACAGGTTGGACTTGATGATCCTTGGGGTCTCTTCCAACCTTGGTTATACTGTGATACTGTGTGATACTGTCTTTTGCAATCCGATCTGCAGAGTGACCACAATAACAAACACTCCTGGCTGACTCGCCAGGAATGCAAAGAGGTTGAGGGCAGACCCCCTCCCCACCGTAACCATCCTCTGCTACCAATAATGTAGTGGGTTGAGGCAGCCCCCCTCCCCACCACGGGCAAAAATAACAACTCAGACAAACGGATTGCAAAAGTGATGGAAAGTTTAAATGAAGAAGCAGTGAATGTTTACAGAGAGAGCCAGAAGCAGTGACAGAAGAAAATCCCAAAACATACCCAGGAAGATCCCATCCCCACCTGGGGGTACATCCAAGACATGGCCGGGAGACAACATCTCCCCCAGTTACCAGGTGCTAGAGGAGGTGCTAGACCTCGCACTGGATCTTATAGTGGTGGTGCAGAGAATTATGGTAGAAATACCTTGTTTCCTGTGTCCACCTGCTGGGCTGGACCTCTGGACACAGGAAGCACCTCATGTAGCAGAGGGCACCCAGCCCAAACTGCAACAAGTATTTGCAATATATGCAGAAATATACAGCAAAGAATGTAACACAGAAAAAAAGACCTTTCCCTCCTCCAGCTAGGAGGGTTCCTCCCGACCATACCCGCCTCTTTCCCCCTACCTCCCTTTGTTTCCCAAAAAGGTGTGGTGGTGAGAGAAAGTTCTCCCCCCACACACAAAGAAAAACCACGGCTAACTCAGTCGGAGAAGCAGATGAATAGGCTGTATTTACAAGCAGAATGAAATGCAGTGAATATGTACACAATATACAGTATTTACAATATATACAGAAATATACAGCAATGAACGTAATACAGAAGTCCTTTCCCTCCTCCAGCCAGGAGGGTTCCCCCACCCTGTACCCCTGCTCTCTCCCTCTACCTCCCTTTTTTCCCAAAAAGGGGTTCAAGAGAGCAAAGGTAATTATTAAGGAGGAAGTTCTGTTAGCTCAAAGCGTATGCAAGAAGTAGTTTTCTTATCTGGTTAGTTCAGTTAATTCAAGGTCGACTCTGTCCAGCAGCTGTTGCTCAGACAGTGACAGAAACAGACAGGCAGGCAGGAACAGACAGAACTGAACTGAGATTCAAACTGAACTAAAACTTGCATTCTACCAATCTACCAATGAAATTCATTTATAATATCTTGTTTTAATTTTAATATCAAAACATTCAGCCAGAGTGTTCCAGCAACTGTCCCTGTCTTAAAGGCACAGCCTAAAACAGTCACAAAAGGGGTTAGAGAGAGAAAAGGTAATTATTAAGGAGGAAATTCTGTAAGCTCAAAGCTTATGCAAGAATTAGTTTCTTATCTGTTAGTTCAAGGTCAACCCCATCCAACATAGCTGTTGCTCAGAGAGACTGAAAACAGACAGACAGACTGGAACAGACTAAGATTCAAACAGAACTAAAGCTAAAAATTTAAAATTTGCATTCTACCAATCTACTGATTAGTTTAGACTCTCTCTTTGTTTTCATAACATTCAGCCAGAGTGTTCCAGTAACTGTCTCTTTCTTAAAGGCACAGCCTAAAATGGTCACAACCCACCCCTTCTAAACAATTTCATTGGCTGTTCATACTGTCCATCCAATCTAAAACAATATCTACAGTTTGTAAATCAAGTTCATAGTCCATTCCGGCTATCCTCAGGTGTAGATGACTCAGAAGTCCAAGAAAATTAGGAAACAAGAAAATGGAAAACAGTTTGTCTCTTCACAAAGCGAAGAAAAGGGAAACAGGGACACAGGGTCTCTCAGTTGACTCAGGGCTCTCAAGGTTCTCAGGGTTCGTGCACCGTAGATTCCTCATAAATTCTTCCTTTGTGCGCGATGTAGTTGTTCAACACATTGAAATTAAACTCTCTCAGCTAAAGTTAGATTTCTTTGTGGAATACACTGAATTTCACCATTCTCTTGCATTACCCAATAAGTGTGACCAGGACCTTCAGCTGAAACCACCCCTCGGACAGGTTTAGCCTCTCCTGAGGGAGAAAATACCCAAACACTTTTCCCTAACATATTCTTTTCTCTAACAGCAGGAACTCTATCACCTTCTAATTTCTGTAGCAGATCTGAATGTGCCGGTCCAGCTCGGTTCACTGAACCTCTATTTACCAGCCAGGTTGTTTGTGCTAAATGCTTCTCCCAGTTCTTCAAAGATCCACCCCCCATGGCTTTAAAAGTGGTCTTCAGCAAACCGTTGCAGAGTTCAATCTTCCCTGTGGCTGGTGCATAGTAGGGAATGTGGATATCCACTCAATGCTGCGTGCTTTGGCCCAGCTCTTTACAAGGTTGTTTTTTGAAATGATTTCCGTGTTCTGACCTCAATCCTCTCTGAGTTCCGTGTCTCCAAGGATTTGTCTCTCCAGACCAAGAATGGTGTTGCGTGCAGTTGCATGTGGAACTGGATAAGTTTCCAACCACCCAGTGTTTGCCTCTACCATAGTAAGCACAACTGCTTACCAGAAACGAGAACGTGGTAGAGTGATGTAGTCAACTTGCCAAGCTTCACCATACTTGTACTGGATCATCTGTCACCATACCATAAGGGCTTAATTCACTTTGCCTGCTTATAGCAGCACAATGTCCCAGTCATGGATGACTTGTGTGTAGCATCCATGGAAATATCTATGTCATGAGCCCACTGGTAGGTTGCATCTCTGCCTTGATGTCCTGTCTCCCCTGGTGTTTTCCAGTCGAGATCAAGATCAGAGTCCATGTCTTCTTGAGAAACTCTTGCAGCTAGATCTGCCTGATGGTTGTGTTGCTGTTTCCTCAGTAGCTTTGCTCTTAGGGAGTGAGCATCAAATGTGTCTCACCTTCACTGGAATTCTCTCGATTCGATCAGCAATGTTCTGGCCACAGTCAGCTGCCCATATAGGCTTTCCTTTTCTCTGCCACCATTCTTTTTCCAGTTCTTTAGCCAACCCCACAGAGCATTGGCTACCTCCATGAGTCGGTGTAGAGAGAAAGCTTTGGCCATCTCTCTGTTCACTACTGAAGAGCTAGCTGGACAGCTTTTACCCTCAAACTGACTGGATTCTCCTTTGCCATCCTTGCTTCTGCAACTCGGCGTGTTGGACTCCACACTGCAGACTTCCACCTTCGCTTGTTCCCGACCAGACGACAGGAACCGTCTGTGAACAAGCAGATTTCTTTTCATCATCAGAAAGTTCATTGTAAGGAGGAGCTTCCTCAGCACGAGTTACTCTCTCCTCTGGAGGTTTGGTACAGTTGGTACCTTCAGGCCAACTTGAGATCACCTCCACCCAGACCAGGTCTTTCAAGATTTCCCATTCGAGCTCTCCTGTGTTATCAGAGCCATCCACTTGGACCAGGCGGAATCTGTGGCATGATGTGGTGTGGAACCTTTGCCTTTGAACATCCAATTCAAAACTGGTAATCTGGGAGCTAGGAAGTTGTGATTCAGTTCAATCACTTCAAAGCTGCTTTTACTCCTTCATAGGCAGCTAGAATCTCTTTCTCTGTTGGAGTATATTAGCCTCTGAACCTCTGTAACTCTACTCCAGAAACCAAGAGGTCGCCACAGTGTCTCACCTGGAGCTCTTGCCACAAGCACCAGGTTGGACCATTGTCACTTGCAGCCGTGTACAAAATGTTCTTAATGTCTGGACCATCTTGGACAGGTCCCAGATCCATTGCCTGGACTACCTCTTGTTTTATCTGGTCAAAGGCTGGTTGTTGTTCAGGTTCCCAGTGGAAACTGTTTCTCTTTTGATTCACATCATGCAGAGGTTTCACAATCTGACTGTATCCAGGAATGTGCAGTCTCCAAAATCTCACCAAGGGCTCCATACATGCTCTATAGAGGCTCCTTAGGGCACTAAAGAGGCTCCACAGGGCTACTTTGGGTTCTATAGAAGCTTCATAGGGCTCCATAGTGCTCTATAGAGGCTCCTTAGGGCTTTATAGAGGCTCTAAAGTGGCTCCATAGGGGTCTATAGAGGTTAATGTGGGGCTCTTCAGGGCACAGTAGTGGCTCCATAGGGCTATATAGAGGCTCCCACAGGCTCCATTGCGGCTCCTCAGGGTCTATCGAGCCTGCCACAGTCTATATAAATGCTCCATAGGCCTCTATAGAGGATCCATTGGCCTCCATAGAGGCTACAATGGTCTATATAGAGGCTGCCTAGGCCACTACAGAAGAGACCACAGTTTATAAAGAGGCTACAATGGTCAATACAGAGAAAGAATCAGCCTCTATGGAGCCTAGCACAGTTATATAGAGGCTCCATAGGCCTCTATAGAGGGTCCATTGGCTTTTATAGAGGTATGTGGGCCTCTATAGGGGCTCCACAGGCCTCTATAGAGGCTATCACAGTCTATATAGAGGCTTTATTGGCCTCTATAGAGGCTTCAACAGTCTATATATAGCCTCCATATTCCTCTATAGAGGCTCCATCAGCATCTACATGGGCTCCATTGGTCTATATAGGGGATTCATAGGGCTCCATAGATGCTCCCACGGGTCTATAGAGTCTCCATAAGGCTCAACAGAGGCTCCATAGGCCTCTATAGAGGCTACGATGGGCTATATAGAGGCTATGTATATCAATATAGAGGTTCCATAGAGGCTCCCACTGTCTCTTCTAAGGCTCCATAGGCCTCTATAGAGGCCCCCACACACTCTACAGAGGCGCCATATTGTTCTCCATAGGCCTCTACACAGGCTCCCACTGCCTATACAGAGGCTGCATAGGCCTCTATTGAGGCTCCAATGACAAATATAGAGGTTTCTTAGGCCTCCATAGAGACTCCCAAGGGGCTCTTCAGATGACTCTATTGAGGCTCCCACTGATCTACAGTGTCCATAAGGCTCTAGAGAGGCTCCTTAGTATGCTACAGATGATCCATAGGGCTCCATAGGGCGCTGTAGGGATCCAAAGAGGCTCCTTTCGGCATTATAGAGGCTTCATTGGGCTCTAGAGAGTCTCTAGAGAGGCTACTTAGGGCACTATATAGGCTGCATTGGCCTCTCTAGAGACTCTGTAGAGGCTCTATGGGGCCCCACTGGGCTATATAGAGGATCCTTAGGGCTCTATGGATGCTCCATTGGGCTCCATGGTGCATTATAGAGGATCCATAGGGTGGGGTAGGCAAGTATGGGGTTGGGTGGGGTAAGTTCTACATGGCTACATAGACATCTATAGAGGATCCACAGGACTACATAGGTCTCTACAGAGGCCTCATAAGGCTCTAGAGAGGCTCCCACTATCTATACAGAGGCTGTATTGGCCTCTATAGAGGCTCCAATGGTCCATATAGAGGTTTCTTAGGCCACCTAAGAGACTCCCAAGGTCTCCATAGAGGCTCCATAGGCCTCTACAGAGGCAACCACGGTCTATTTAGAGGCTCCCATGGTCTACATAGAGGCTCCAACTGTCAATATAGAGGTTCCATAGAACTCTGTAGAGCATCCCACGGGCTCTTCAGAGGTTCCATAGGCCTCTACAGAGGCTCCCACTGGCTCTACAGACACTCCCTTTGCCTCAATAAGGGCTCCATAGGCCAGTGTAGAGGCTCCCAAGGTCTATAAAGAGGCTCCCATGGTTTATATAGAGGATCCTTTTGCCTCTGTAGAGGCTCCCACGGGTCTATAGAGTCTCCATAACGCTCTATAGAGGCTCAATAGGCCTCTGTAGAGGCTCCCACTGTCTACACAGAGGCTGCATAGCCCTCTATAAAGGAACCAATTGTCAATGTAGAGGTTCCTTAGTCCTCCATAGGGATTCCCAAGGGCTCTTGAGAGGACTCTATCAAGGCTCCCACAGGTCTATAGAGTCAGTCACCATAAGGCTCTAGAGAGGCTCCTTAGGATGCTACAGAGGATGCATAGGGCTCCATAGGGCTCTGTAGGGATCTAGAGAGGCTCCTTTTGGCATTATAGAGGCTTCATTGGGCTCTATAGAGGCTCTATAGAGTCTCCTTAGGGCACTATAGAGGGTGCATTGGCCTCTCTAGAGACTCTGTAGAGGCTCCATAGGGCTCCACTGGGCTATATAGAGGATCCTTAGGGCTCTATGGAGGCTCCACTGGGCTCCATGGTGCATTATAGAGGATCCATAGGGTGGGGTAGACAAGGATGGGGTTGGGTGGGGTAGGTTCTACATGTCTACAAAGACATCTATAGAGGATCCACAGGACTCCATAGGTCTCTACAGAGGCCTCATAAGGCTCTAGAGAGGCTCCATAGGTCACTATAGAGGCTGAGTTAGGCTCTATACAGGCCCTAAAGAGGCTCCATAGGGATGTGCAGACACTCCATGGGGCTCTACAGAAGTTCTATAGGGGCTGCATTGGACTCTATTGGACCTCCCAAGGTCTATGTAGAGGTTCCATAGGCCTCTAGAGAGGCAACCACGGTCTATATAGGGAGCTCCATCAGCCTCTATAGAGGCTACCATGGTCAATATAGAGGCTCCATAGGCCTCTATAGAGGCTACCACGGTCTATATAGAGCCTCCAATGGCCTCTATAGAGGCTTCTCAGGCTTCTATAGAGACTGCCACAGTCTATATACAGGCTTCAAAAGTCAATATAGAGGCTCCATAGATCTCTATGGAGGCTAGCAATGATCCATAGGGATCTATAGAGGCTCCATTAGGCATTATAGAGGCTTCATTGGGCTCTATAGAGGCTCCATAGGCCTCTAGAGAGGCTCCCACAGGCTCTAGAGAGGCTCCCACTGGCACAATAGGGGCTCCATTTGCCACTATAGTGTCTCCCAAGGTCTATGTAGAGGTTCCATAGGCCTCTATAGAGGCAACCACGGTCTATATAGAGGCTCCATAGGCCTCTCTAGAGGCTACCACGGTATCACAGTATCACAGTATCGCTAAGGTTGGAAGAGACCTCGAAGATCATCGAGTCCAACCTGTCACCACAGACCCCATGACTAGACCATGGCACCAAGTGCCACGTCCAATCCCCTCTTGAACACCTCCAGGCACAGTGACTCCACCACCTCCCTGGGCAGCACATTCCAATGGCGAATGACTCTCTCGGTGAAGAACTTTCTCATCACCTCCAGCCTAAACTTCCCCTGGAGCAGCTTGAGACTGTGTCCCCTTGTTCTGGTGCTGGTTGCTAGAGAGAAGAGGCCAACCCCTTCCTGGCTACAACCACCCTTCAGGTAGTTGTAGAGAGCAATGAGGTCACCCCTGAGCCTCCTCTTCTCCAGGCTAAACAACCCCAGCTCCCTCAGCCTCTCCTCATAGGGCTTGTGCTCAAGGCCTCTCCCCAGCCTTGTGCCCTTCTCTGGACATGTTCAAGTGTCTCGATGTCCTTCTTAAACTGAGGGGCCCAGAACTGGACACAGTACTCAAGGTAACTTATTCCCTTAGGACTTATTCCCTTAAAAAAAAGAGGAGGGTAATTGTTATTGGTGATTCCCACCTGAGGGGAACAGAGGGCCCCATATGTTGGACAGATCCTTCCCACAGGGTAGTCTGCTGCCTCCCTGGGGCCCGGGTCAGAGATGTTACCAGAAGGCTGCCTAGTCTGGTACAGTCCTCTGATTACTATCCCTTGATAGTTATGCAGGTAGGGAGCAATGATGTTGAAGCCAGAGGTTCAAAGGCAATCAAAAAGGACTTCAAGGCTCTGGGAAAACTGTTTGAGGGGTCAGGGGCACAGGTAATTTTTTCATCAATACCCTTAGTTGCAGGAAGGAATACTGAAAGGAACAGGAAAGCAGGCGTAATTAACAAGTGGCTCAGAGCTGGTGCCACCAACAGAATTATGGGCTTTTCGTTCTTGGGGAACTTTCTATGGCACCAGGTCAGCTAGAAACAGATGGAGCATATCTGTCCCAGAGGGGAGGAAAGATCCTAGCACATGAGAACAGCCTATCCCAAAGAGGGAAAAGGGTTCTAGGAAGGGAGTTGACAGGACTCGTTGACAGGGCTTTAAACTAGATTTGAAGAGGGAAGGGGCTGAAACCAGTCCCCCCAGACAGGAGTCTGAGGGGGGGTAAGCTGGAGTCAGGGGTGAAATCAGCGGTCTATATAGAGCCTCCAATGGCCTCTATAGAGGCTTCTCAGGCTTCTATAGAGACCTCCACAGTCTGTACATAGGCTTCAAAAGTCAATATAAAGGCTCCATAGATCTCTATGGAGGCTAGCACTGATCCATAGGGATCTATAGAGGCTCCATTAGGCATTATAGAGGCTTCATTGGGCTCTCTAGAGGATCGATAGAGGCTCTTTAGAGGCTTCTTAGGGCTTTATGGAGGCTCTGTTAAGGCTCCAGAGGGCTCTACAGAGGCCACTTAGGGCTCTATAGAATCTCTGCAGAGGCTCTATAGAGGTTCCATAGGGCACTATGGAGGCTGCATTGGGCTCTAGAGAGGCTCTATAGAGGCTCTAGAGATGCTCTAGAGAGCTCCATAGGGGTCTATACAGACTCTATAGAGCTCCTTAGGGCATTATGGAGGCTCCACAGGGCTACTTAGGGTTCTATAGAAGCTCCATGGGGCTCCATAGTGCTATCTAGAGGCTCCTTAGGGCTCTCTAGAGTCTCTAAAGTGGCTCCATGGGGATCTGTAGAGGTTCTGTAGGGCTCTTTAGGGCACATGAGAGGCTCCATATGGCTACATAAGGCTCTATAGAAGATCCTCAGGGCTCTATAGTCGCTCTCCAGAGGCTCTGTAGAGGCTCCAGAGGGCTCCACTGGGCTATACAGACAATCCTTAGGGTTCTATATAATTTCTGTGGAGGCTCTATAGTGGTTCCATAGGGCATTATAGAGGCTCAGTAGGGCTCTATAGAGGCTCCTTAGGATACTATATGGCCTTCATTGGGCTCTATAAAGGCTGTATGGAGGCTCCTTAGGGCACTATAGAGATGTCATTGGGCTCCATAGAGGTTCCATAGTGGCTCCTTAAGCCTCTATAAAGGCTCTAGAGAGGCTCCATAGGGCAGTACAGAGGCTCCATAGGGGTCTATAGATGCTGAATTGAATAGACTAGACGACTAGACTAGACTAGACTAGGAATAGAATAGAATAGAATAGAATAGAATAGAATAGAATAGAATAGAATAGAATAGAATAGAATAGACCAGGTTGGAAAAGACCTTCAAGATCATCGTGTCCAACCCATCAACCAATCCAACCCACCTAAACAAATAAACCATGGCACCAAGCACCCCAGCAAGTCTCCTCCTGAACACCTACAATGAAGGTGACTCCACCACCTCCATGGGCAGCCTATTCCAATGGGCAATCACTCTCTCTGTATAGAACTTCTTCCTAACATCCAGCCTAAACCTCCCCTGGCGTAGCCTGAGACTGTGTCCTCTTGTTCTGGTACTGGTGGCCTGGGAGAAGAGACCAACCTCTGCCTGGCTACAACCTCCCTTCAGGTAGTTGTAGAGAGCACCCTTGAGTCTCCTCCTCTCCAGGCTAAGCAACCCCAGCTCCCTCAGCCTCTCCTCATAGGGCTTGTGTTCCAAACCCCTCACCAACTTCATTGCCCTTCTCTGGACACATTCCAGCAAGTCAACATCCTTCCTAATCTGAGTGGCCCAGAATGCGTACAGAGGCTCCTTAGCGCTCTATAGAGGCTCTAAAGTTGCTCCATAGGGATCTATAGAGGTTCTGTAGGGCTCTTTAGGGCACATGAGAGGCTCCATAGGGCTACATAGGGCTCTATAGTGGCTCCTTAGAGGCACTGTAGAGGCTCCATAGGGCTCCACTGGGCTATATAGAGGAACCTTAGGGCTCTATAGAGGCTCCCTTGGGCTCCATGGGGCATTATAGAGGCTCCATAGGACTCTATAGAGGCTCATTAGGGCCCTAGAGTAGCTCTATAGAGGTTCCATAGTACTCCATAGGGCTGCATAGAGGCTGCATCGGGTATTACAGAGGCTCCTTAGGGTTCTATAGAGGCTCCATTAGGCTCCTTGGGTCATTATAGGGGACACATAGGACTCTATAGAGACTCATTAGGGCTCTATAGTGGCTCTACAGAGGTTCTATACTACTCCATAGGGCTACATAGAGGCTGCATGGGGCTCTATAGAGGCTCCATGGAGCTCCATCAGGCTGCATAGAGGCTTCATAGGGCATAATAAAGGCTGCATTGGACTCTATAGAGGCTCCATTGAGACTCTAAAGGGCACTACAGAGGCTCAATAGAGGCGCCAAGGGGCTCCATAGGGCTCTATCGAGGTTCCATAAGGTACTAAGCTTTGGGCTCTATAGTCACTCTATAGTGGCTCCATAGGGCTCTCTAGAGGCTCCATGAGGCATTATAGAGGCTTCATTGGGCTCTACAGAGGCTCTATAGAGCCACCATAGGCCTTTATAGGGCTCAATAGAGGCTTCATATGGCTTGATAGGGCTCTGTTGAGGCTCCACAGCGCTCTGTAGTGGCCCTATAGAGCCTCCTTAGGGCTTCATATGGCTGTATAGAGGCTCCCACGGATTACAGAGGCTTCCAAGGGTCCATAGAGGCTCCCAGGGTGTGGTGGGTTAACACCCTTTTTCTGAGAACAAAATAACAAAGCAGGGTGGAGAGCTTGCAGGTACTTTTCACTCCCTGCAGGGCATTTTTTGCCTGGGAAGCTGAGTCTGTTCCACTCCCCCCTCCTTGCCCAGCTAGGGTATAAAAAGCAGGACATTGTAGCTGTTGGCCCCAGCTTTTTCTGGCTTCTGCCTCTGCTGGACGAGAGCTACTGCAGCTACCCTCCTGCTCCTCTGCCACGTGGTCGGACCTGCTGCCTCCACGCTTCCTCAGAGAAAGGCTGGTTTTGTATTAGTCTCTTGTTTTTTTGTCCCACTCCCATCCATCCTTGTTCCTTGCCCTTGTGAACCTTTTCCCTGTTTTATATATATATATATATATATATATATATATATTGCTTAAAGACAACTCTTTGCCTCTCTACTTCCAAGCCGACTCCAAATTATTGTTTGGTGGATTTGCTCTTTCCTTTTCTCCCCTCTCTGTTGGGAGGGAAGAGGGGGGGAGTGGGGGAGAGATTCTCAGCCTTGCCCCCCACCTGAGCTCTTAACTTCCAGTTAAGGCTCAAACCACTACACAGGGGCTCTTCAGAGGCTCCATAGGCCTCTATAGAGGCTATCGCGAGCTCTATAGATGCTCCCATTGGCTCAATACAGGCTCCATAGGCCACTCTAGAGGCACCCAAGGTCTATATAGAGGCTCCCCATGGATTATATCGAGACTCCATAAGCCTCTACAGAGGCAACCACCATCTATATAGAGGCTCCATCAGACTCGATAGAGGCTGCATAGGCCTCTATAGAGGCTACATGGTCTACTGTGGTGGTTTGAGCCTTAACTGGAAGTTAAGAGCTCAGGTGGGGGCAAGGCTGAGAATCTCTCCCCCACTCCCCCCTCCTCCCTCCCAACAGAGAGGGGAGAAAAGGAAGGAGCAAATCCACCAAACAATAATTTGGAGTCGGCTTGGAAGTACTTTAGTTTCAGTCAGGGTTGGAAGGGACCACAAGGATCATCTAGTTCCAACCCCCCTGCCATAGGCAGGGACACCCCACACTAGATCAGGCTGGCCAGAGCCTCATCCAGCCTGGGCTTAAACACCTCCAGGGATGGGGCCTCAACCACCTCCCTGGATAACCCATTCCAGGGCTTCACCACTCTCATGGTGAAGAACTTCCTCCTCACATCTAGCCTGAATCTCCCCACTCCAGCTTCATTCCATTCCCCCTAGTCCTATCACTCCCTGATAGCCTGAAAGTCCCTCCCAGCCATCTTGTAGGCCCCATCAGATACTGGAAGGCCACAATGAGGTCACCTCGGGAGCCTTCTCTTCTCCAGACTGAACAGCCCCAACTCCTTCAGTCTGTCCTCATAGGAGAGGTGCTCCAGCCCTCTGATCATCCTCGTGGCCCTTCTCTGGACATGTTCCAGCACCTCCAGATCCCTTTTGTAATAGGGGCTCCAGAACTGGATGCAGTACTCCGGTGGGGCTCACCAGAGCTGAGTAGAGGGGGAGAATCACCTCCCTTGACCTGCTGGCCACACTTCTCCTGATGCAGCCCAGGATCTGATTGGCTTTCTGGGCTGCAAGTGCACACTGAGCTCATTTGAGCTTCTCGTCCACCAGCACCCCCAAGTCTCTCTCCTCTGGGCTGCTCCCCAGCCAGTCCCTGCCCAGCTGGATTTGTGCCTGGGATTGCTTCGACCCAGATGCAGGACCCTGCCCTTGGTCTTGTTGAAGTTCATGAGGTTGGCTTGTGCCCACCTCTCCAGCCTGTCCAGCTCCCTCTGGATGGCATCCCTTCCCTCCAGGTGTCTGCTGCACCACACAGCTTGGTGTCATCAGCAAACTTACTGAGGGTGCACTCAATGCCACTGTCCATGGCACCCACAAAGATGTTGAACAAGACTGGTCCCAGGACTGATCCCGGAGGGACTCCGCTTGTCCCTGGCCTCCACTGGGACATGGATCCATTGACAGCCACTCTTTGGGTGCGGCCATCAAGCCAGTTCTTTATCCATCTAGTGGTCCATCCATCAAACCCGTGTGGCACCAGCTTGGAGACCAGGATGTGGTGTGGGACAGTGTCAAAGGCCTTGCTCAGGCCCAGGTAAACGACATCAGTTGCTCTCCCCTCATCTATTAATGTTATCACCTGTTCATAGAAGGCCACCAGGTTTGTCAGGCAGGATTTGCCCTTGGCAAAGCCATGCTGACTGCTCCCAATCACCTCTTCACTACTCTTCTGAGTCAGTAGTGCCTCCCGGAGGATCTGCTCCATGATCTTTCCGGGCACAGAGGTGAGACTGAATGGCCTGTAGTTCCCTGGTTCCTCCTTCTTACCCTTTTTGCAGATGGGAGCAATATTTGCCCTTTTCCAGTCTGTGGGGACTTCCCCAGTCTGCCATGACTTGTGGAATATATAGAGAGGGCTTAGCAACCTCATCTGCCAGTTCTCTCAGCACCCATGGGTGTATCCCGTCGGGTCCCATGGACTTGTACACTTTCAGGTTCTTCAGGTGATCACGAACCTGAGCTTCACTTATGAAGGGCAGTTCTTCCTCCCCATCCCTGGCATCGTCTGCCATGACTCCAGGAGTGTGGCTGGAGGCCCTTGCAGTGAAGACTGAGGTAAAGAAGTTATTGAGTACCTCAGCCTTTTCCACATCACTTGTGACCAATTCACCAGTTTCCTTTCTGAGGGGGCCCACACCTTCCCTACTCTTCTTCATGCCATTAATATACCTGTAGAAGTTCTTAGTGCTCCCTTTAACCTCCCTGGCTAGATTCAATTCGAACTCTGCTTTGGCTTTCCTAACCAGGCCTCTTGCTGTTTGGTCAGTGTGGTGGGGTGAGAAAGTTCCCTCCCCGCTCACAAGGAAAGTGTTGCAGTTTGACGATATGTTTGGGGTGCAGAGATTATGGTATGAAATAAGGGGTGGCATGTTGCAGTTTGGGCTGGGTGCCCTCTGCTACATGAGGTGCTTCCTGTGTCCAGAGGTCCAGCCCAGTGGGTGGACACAGGAAATTAGGTATTTCTACCAGAATTCTCTGCACCACCACTATAAGATCCAGTGCAAGGTCTGGCACCTCCTCTTTCTTCCTTGCCGTCACCCGGTAACTGGGGGAGATATTGTCTCCCTGCCATGGGCCTGGCTAGGCCCAAGGCCACGGGGGGATGGGCAGTCTCAGATCTGGCCAGCTGAGACTAGCCTAGAGTGGGGAGGGGGGAAGAAGGAGCCCTGGGGTCTTGGATGACTCCTAGGTGGGAGGGGATCTTTCTGGGTATGCTTTGGGATTATCTTTTGTCACTGTGCTTCTGGCTCTCTCTGTAAACATTCACTGCTTTTTTCATTTAAACTTTCCATCACTTTTGCAATCCATTTGTCTGAGTTGTTATTTTTGCCCGTGGTGGGGAGGGGGCTGCCTCAACCCACTACATTATTGGTAGCAGAGGATGGTTACGGTGGGGAGGGGGTTTGCCCTCAACCCCTTTGCATTCCTGGCGAGTCAGCCAGGAGTAGGAGTTTGTTACTGTGGTCACTCTGCAGTTTGGATTGCAAAAGACGGAGAGTTTAAATTTAGTTCTGGGCATTGGTTTGGGTTTTAGAAGTTGGGGCTCAAGATTTGTTGCTGGGGCGATTGTGTGAGTTCTTGTGGATTTGCAGGGGGACACCTGGTGCGTGGCCGGTGGCACAGAGCCCCTCCTGCTGTTTTATGCAGGGGTGGTTTCTTGACCATCGGAATTGGGGTACCGCTTAAGAACACGGAACCTGCCCTTCCTCCACCTTTATTCTCTGCGGAGCGACAGAAGCGGCGGGGAGTGAAGCGGGGGAGGGGCAGCGACAAGCAGATCAAAGTCAGGTCCGTTCTCGCTGCGGGGATAGAGCCAGCCGTGGCGAGCGGGCGAGCCCAGCTCCCGAAACTCAGGAGGGCGAACGGGGACCCCAGCTGGAAAGCCGTTCTCAAGGGCTCCGAGAACGCGTTTATGGCTTTCGCTGGAGGAGCTGTTTGAATGCCCGAGGGGTGGAGGTGATTCTGATTCTGTACCGCGGCGATAGAGGTGGCCGGAGCCCTGCTGTATGCTCGGGCTGCGGCGGCGGTGGGCTCGGCCGTGCGTTCTGAGTGGCGGCGGCGGCCTCCGGCCGTCCACTCGGGCTGTGGCGGTGGCGGCCCCGGCCGTGCGCTCGGGCTGTAGCAGGGCCGGCCCTAGTCTCTTCCCGATCTTTGGGACGAGTTCCGAAAATGGCGCCAAGCACCTGGTACTACCTCCCTTCTTCTCAGTAGGTTGTGGTGCAGCCCCTCCCTCTTTGTGGGGGAGGGTTGTGTAGTTGGATGCTGTCACGCCTTGGTACGCGAACGCCCAGCGGGAGGGCGGTGTACTGTGACATGCATCTGTAGAGCCTCGGGCCGCGGCTGGAAGCGGTCAGCACTGGGCTTGGGATAGGTCCGTGCAGGGTTGTGGAAGGCTCAGCGTGCTGTTTTCCTGGAGGGGTGGAGAAGCAGTCAGAGCCTGATTGTTCTGACTGGCTTGCCCCAGGGGTGGAAATATGCCGCTGAGTAAATAGAGATGGAAATAAAGGGGTGAGGAGCTGTGAGGCTTTTCCAGGTGACCAGCATGTCCAACAGATCCATGAAGAACTTGCACTGCAGAAGAGTGAACTCTGCAGCGCTGGGAGGTTCCATTAGCTGAGAGAAGAAGAACTGGAATGGACTGATGCTTGAGCCTGAATGAGAGACTGTTTGGGTGGATGCCCAGATGAAGATAAGGATTCGCTGGACATGTCATCAGAAGATTTCTGATTTGATGATAGTGTTGGGGTGCAGAGATTATGGTATGAACTAAGGGGTGGCATGTTGCAGTTTGGGCTGGGTGCCCTCTGCTACATGAGGTGCTTCCTGTGTCCAGAGGTCTAGCCCAGTGGGTGGACACAGGAAACTAGGTATTTCTACCAGAATTCTCTGCACCACCACTATAAGATCCAGTGCAAGGTCTAGCACCTCCTCTTTCTTCCTTGCCGTCACCCGGGAACTGGGGGAGATGTTGTCTCCCTGCCATGGGCCTGGCTAGGCCCAAGGCCACGGGGGGATGGGCAGTCTCAGATCTGGCCAACTGAGACTAGCCTAGAGTGGGGAGGGGGGAAGAAGGAGCCCTGGGGGTCTTGGATGTACCCCTAGGTGGGGATGGGATCTTTCTGGGTATGCTTTGGGATTATCTTTTGTCACTGTGCTTCTGGCTCTCTCTGTAAACATTCACTGCTTCTTCATTTAAACTTTCCATCACTTTTGCAATCCATTTGTCTGAGTTGTTATTTTTGCCCGTAGTGTGGAGGGGGGCTGCCTCAACCCACTACAGAAAGAAACCACAGCTAGCTCAGTCGGAAAAGCAGATGAAAGCTATATTTACAGGCAGAAATTTAATATAATGAATATGTACACAAATATACAATATTTATAATATATACAGAAATACACAACAAGGAACACAATGCAGAAAAACCTTTTCCCTCCAGCCGGCCAGGGGGGTTCCCTGAACCCCCCTCTCTCCCTCCCCACCTCCCCTTTTTCCCAAAAAAAGGTTAGAGAGAGAGAGAAAGGAATTAAGGAAGAAAAATTCTGTTAGCTCAAAAGCACATGCAAGATTAGCTTTCTTATCTGGTTAGCTGTTAACTCAAGGCCGTTCCTGCTTCAGAAAGAGAGAAGCCGTCCAGCCCACAGGACACAGAAGCACAGACTGACCCAACCTGAACCCAACCAGACAGACTGAACTAACAAACCCAAACTTAAAATTGCATTCTCCAATCTACCAATGAAATTAGTTTAGACTATCTTGTTTTTGTTCAAATATCAAAAACATTCAGCCAGAGTGTTCAGCAACTGTCTCTTTCTTAAAGGCACAGCCTAAATCGGTCACAATCCACCTCTTCTAAACAATTTCATTGGCTGTTCATACTGTCCATTCCATATAAAACAATATCTACAATTTGCAAGTAAAGTTCATAGTCCATTCCGGCTATCCTCAGGTGTAGATGACTCAGAAGTCCAAGGAACAGAAAAATGGAAAACAGTTTGTCTCTTCGCAGACTGTGACCGGTTGATGCTATGCCTTTAAGAAAGAGACAGTTGCTGAACACTCTAGCTGAATGTTTTTGATATTTGAACAAAAACAAGATAGTCTAAACTAATTTCATTGGTGCTTGTGGGGTGCAGTTTGGAGTTTGGGTTCTGGTGGTTCAGTCTGTGTCTGGTCTGGGTTCAGCTGGGTGCAGTCTGTGCTTCTCTCTCTCTGAAGCAGGAACGGCTTGAGTTAACAGCTAACCAGATAAGACACTAATTTTGCATGTGCTTTTGAGCTAACAGCATTTTCTTCCTTAATTGCCTTTCTCCTCTCTCTCTAACTCTTTTTGGGAAAAAGGGAGTGGGGAGGGAGAGAGGGGGGTTCAGGGAACCCCCCTGGCCGGCAGGAGGGAAAAGGTTTTTCTGCATTGTGTTCATTGTTGTATTTTCCTGTATATATTGTAAATATTGTATATTTGTGTGTATATTCATTGCATTCCATTTATGCTTGTAAATATAGCTTTCATCTGCTTTTCCGACTGAGCTAGCTGTGGTTTCTTTCCCTGTGTGTGGGGAGGGAACTTTCTCACCCCACCACATATTTTTAATTGGCGGCCCAACGCGCGGCTTGTGGATAGTTGCTGTCCAGAAGCAGAGCAAAAGTTGCTTGATTTATGTCTGCTCAGGTCGGAGTTGCAAGGATGAAAGTGTTTTGGCTTTTAGAGCGTCTGTTTTTTTCAATTTTCGGGTCCTTATCTATAAGCATGTCCTGGATGATTTTCGATCGCTTAAGCAGATACTTGATGTATAAATTGTATTTATGGTTTAAGTATAAGATTCAGCTTCTCTATGACCGGTGCCTGGGATTCTTTTGGCTTAATAGATACGGGAATGTGACCTCAACCACTCTGCCCATAGAGATAAAGGAGTTTAAGATCCCAGTAGGTGAGAGAGTAGTTTTAGGTGATGGCTGGGATCCAAAGGTGATTTATTTGATGTGTTTGAATCTGCTGCTGGTGATGGTGATTGCGTACTTGTTATATACGCTGTACCGGGAGCGGAAAGTATCTAAGGCCTGCGTTGTAATTAGGCGTAGATCCAAGAGGAGAAGGAACAGCTCTAACTCGACCCAGAAAATATCTAGTGATGAGGAGAAGGGAGGATCTGTATCAGTTAAAAAGAAAGCTAAAAATTCCATCGGAAAGGCTGCTCTGAACGGTGCTGTTGGTGGTTCTGGCAATCAGCCAGCTGCCGCGGCAGCGGCAGCGCCTAACATGGCGGCTCCCCCGTCCTCGGCAGCCATTAGCAAGGCACAGCCATTTCCTCCTTCTTCTTCAGCAGGACCGGAAGTGTCCTCCACAGCAGCTGATCCGTCCCCAAACCTGTCAGCTTCTGTTAAGCCAGCTGTAAATTCAAACACAGCTCCAGTTAAGCAGGTAGCTGTTTTAACTACAAGAAGTGGAAAGGGCAAAGCTGATTCAGATGCTGATCCTGGTGAGGGACCTTCTGCTTTAAGAGACCCTGCTGAGGAGGAGGAGAAGATTTGTCTTAAAGATATAGCTGAGTTATTGAGAACATCACTGGATGGAAATGCAGGGCAATTGCTGATAGCAGGACAACAAGAGGTGGTATACCTGACCTTAAGAGATTCTTAGGAGAGGACAATGAATTAATGGGGCAACAAGTTCAGGAAGAGGAGGAAGAGAAGGAGTCGGATGATATTTTGGCTGTTCTTCACCAAGGGAAGAGATAAGGAATGTGCGTAAAGATTATATCAGAGCAGATAAGGAGCCAATCCTAGCTTGGCTTGGTAGATGCTACGATACAGGTGCTCCAGCTCTCATGGTTGGAGACAAGTCAGCAGCTCAACTAGGAACTCTCTCAAAGGATAATGGAATAGATAGACATCTAGGCAGGACTCTCGGTAAGGTTACTCTGTGGATACGCCTTTTAATGGCAACCCTCATGAGATCCTTCCCGAGATGATCTCCCATGGAATCCTAAGCCCTGGACTACCATAGAGGAAGAATTAAGCGTCTGAGGAGAATTTGCTGTTAGAGAGGTACTCTATGGTGACCATGAGACTCTGAATCCTGATGAAATTCTGTAGGAACTGGTCTTGCTAAAAAGCTCATCAAACTTGCTCCTCCTAATTATGCAAATATTCTGGCAAGCAGGATTGTGGCAAGAAATTATGGTGGAGCTTCTCCTACGGTTGGCCAATTCACTGATCAATGAGACAATTGGAGGAGATAGCATGACACGTGTTCTTTGGTTTCAGCCATTGAAACTCTGTCTGGAAAAATT
>JAAWVA010000039.1:5923549-5973477 GCA_015227895.2 Colaptes auratus | reverse complement strand
GCCAAGGGCTCAGGTCCAGCCAACATGGATTTTAGGAAGGGTCCTGCCCTGACCAACCTGATCTCCTTCTATGATCAGGTGACTGCCTGGTGGATGTGGGGAGGCCTGTGGATGTGGTCTACCTGGACCTCAGTAAGCCTTTGACACCGTCCCCACAGCAAACTCCTGGCCAAGCTGGCAGCCCCTGGCTGGACAGGAGCACACTGTGTTGGGTTAGGAACTGGCTGGAGGGGGCGCCCAGAGAGTGGTGGTGATGGTGCCACATCGGCTGGCGGCCAGTCACTAGTGGTGTGCCCAGGGATCAGTGCTGGGCCCCATGCTCTGCAAAATCTTTATTGATGATCTGGATGAGGGCATTGAGTCCATCAGCAGTAAATTTGTGGACGACACCAAGCTGGGGGCAGGAGTTGATCTGCTGGAGGGCAGAGAGGCTGTGCAGAGGGACCTGGACAGGCTGGGCAGATGGGCAGAGGCCAAGGGCAGGAGACTGACCACATCCAAGTGCCGAGTTCTGCACATTGGCCACAGCAACCCCATGCAGTGCTACAGGCTGGGGTCAGAGTGGCTGGAGAGCAGCCAGGCAGAGAGGGACCTGGGGGTACTGATTGATTTTAGGCTGAACATGAGCCTGCAGTGTGCCCAGGTGGGCAGGAGGGCCAATGGCATCCTGGCCTGCATCAGGAACAGTGTGGCCAGCAGGAGCAGGGAGGTCATCTGCCCTGTACACTGACTGGTTGGCCACACCTTGAGTACTGTGTCCAGTTCTGGGCCCCTCAGTTTAGGAAGGATGTTGACTTGCTGGAAGGTGTCCAGAGAAGGGCAACAAAGTTGGTGAGGGGTTTGGAGCACAAGCCCTATGAGGAGAGGCTGAGGGTGCTGGGGTTGATTAGCCTGGAGAACAGGAGGCTCAGGGGAGACCTTCCTGCTCTCTACAACTACCTGAAGAGGGGTTGTAGCCAGGTGGGGGCTGGTCTCTTCTCCCAGGCAACCAGCACCAGAACAAGAGGACACAGTCTCAAGCTGTGCCAGGAGAGGTTTTGGCTGGATGTTAGTAAGAAATTCTACAGAGAGAGTGATTGCCCATTGGAATGGGCTGCCTGGGGAGGTGGTGAAGTCACTGTTTTTTAGGAGGAGACTTAATAGGGTGCTTGGTTGCATGGTTTAGTTGATTAGGTGGGTTGGATGATAGGTTGGACACAATGATCTTGAAGGTCTCTTCCAACCTGGTCTGGTCTATTCTATTCTATTCTATTCTATTCTATTCTATTCTATTCTGATACTGAAATTAACAGGTGCATATGAACATATTCAGTGTTTTAAACCTGGGGCTGTTTAGGTATAGGATTAGAATTTGGTATTTAAAGTATCAGAATCCATGTCAAGTGATCAAATCTGAATTGTATTTTACGATTTGTGTAAAGTTGATTGTGTTTGGCTTTTTTCTCTCTGTTGTTTCAGATCTGTCCAATATGTGCAGCATTACCAGGAGGGGATCCTAATCATGTCACAGATGACTTTGCAGCTCATCTTACACTGGAACACAGAGCTCCTAGAGATTTAATATCCTTTCTGAAGTTGAGATGGTTTCTTATGATAGCTGTAGTTGTTTTGATTTTGGTAGTCAAGTGGCTACATCTGTTTTGCATACTTTTTAGGACTGGTGTTTAGTTATAGGGAATCTGTATGTCTGAAGTTTTTACATGTATATATTTTTACATCTATCAGACTGTGAATAGTCTTCAGGTGTAGCTTGACAAGTCCATGGGACCAGATGGGATCCATCCTAGGGTGCTGAGAGAGCTGGCAGATGAGCTGGCCAAGCCGCTCTCCTTCATTTTTCAGCAGTCCTGGCTCACTGGAGAGGTCCCAGAAGACTGGAAGCTGCCAAGGTGGTGCCCATCCACAAGCAGGGCCGGTTGGAGGAGCCAGGGAATTATAGGCCTGTCAGCCTGACCTCAGTGCCAGGCAAGGTTATGGAACAGCTCATCTTGAGTGTGATCAGGTGACCCGCCTGGTGGATGTGTGGTTGGGCCACACCTTGAGTACTGTGTCCAGTTCTGGGCCCCTCAGTTTAGGAAGGATGTTGACTTGCTGGAGCATGTCCAGAGAAGGGACCGTGAGCTTCCTGCCTGGTTTCGCTTTCCTTTTGGGGCTTTGCAGGTCGGGAGAACTCGGGGGTTAGCAGGCGGGTCCGTCGGGATCGTGCTCTCGCGAGCCTGCTTGGGAACGGGGGTGTGATGTCAGCCACGGGAGGTTTAAATCCCACCTGGGCTGTGCGCACCCTGACATTTTGGCTCGATAGCCGGCCTGCCTGCTGATCAAAAAAAAAAAAAAAAGTTTTTTTTCTTTTTTCAATCAAATGTTTAACCATGGTTGTCACTCGGACAAAGGGTAGAAAAACAGCATCTACCCAGAACGACTTGCTATATCAGCATGCAGGAGTCCAGGCTGCCAGCTGCAGTGAGTGCTTGAGCCTGGCACTTGGAATAGAGGGGGAAGGAGAGAACACCTGTGTCAGGTGTGACCAGGTGAACTTTCTCCTTAGACTGGTGGCCGAGCTGGAAGATGAAGTGGCCGAGCTGAAGGAGGAGGTTTCTAGGCTTAGGTCAATAAGGGATAGCGAGAAGGAATTAGATATGTGGGAGAAGGCTCTGCAGATCTCCCCTGCTGAGGGAAGGGTCCCTGGAAACGGGGAGGGATGGATACAGGTCCCTGACAAGGGTGGCAAGGGAAATCCTTCCCAGCCCTCTCCTCCTCCTCCTCTGACCTTGCATAATAAGTACGAGGCCCTGCAGGCCGAGGGTAGTGGGGACGAGGGGGCTGGGGAGCAGCCATCTGGGAAGGAACCTAAGGCCAAGTGGTCCCCACCAACTATAACGACCAGCTCCACAAAGAAAAGAAGAAGGGTTATAGTTGTTGGGGACTCTCTCCTGGGGGGTACTGAGGGACCCATATGTCGTCCCGAACCATCCCACAGGGAGGTCTGCTCCCTGCCCGGGGCGTGGGTCAGGGACATTGTGAGGAGACTCCCAAAGTTAATCCACCCCTCTGACTATTACCCTCTGCTGGTAATACAAGCTGGGAGTGATGAAATTGACAAGAAGGGCACCAGGGCAATTAAAAAGGAGTTCAAGGCCCTTGGACAATTGATAGAAGGGGCAGGAGCTCAAGTGGTGTTCTGCTCAGTTCCCTCAGTGGCAGGGGAGTACACTGAGAGGAACGGGAGAACCCACACCATCACACAACAGTGGCTAGGGGATGGTGCCAGCAGCAGATTTTGGTTTCTTCGATCACGGGGCAACTTTTACTGCACCCTGACCTGCTGGGACTGATGGGGTGACATTATCTAGAAAAGGTAAGAGAGTCCTAGCACTAGAGTTGGCAGGGCTCATTAAGAGGGCTTTAAACTAGGTCTGAAGGGGGTGGGTGAGGAAAACAGTCCCTCTGTAGATGAAGGAGTGGGGCACAGATTAGGGTCAATAGAGAAGTCGAGAGCCCAGCTGAAGTGCATGTACACCAATGCACGCAGCATGGGCAATAAGCAGGAGGAGCTGGGAGTCCTCCTCCACCAGGGTGACTATGATATAGTGGCCATCTCAGAAACATTGGAGGCTCTTCAGGAGAGACAGGCAAGGGAGAAGAGGAGGAGGGGTGGCTCTGTATATTAGGGAGTCACTACCTGCCACAGAACTTGAGGTGGAAAATGAAGGGATTGAGAGCCTGTGGGTTAAAATCAGGGGGCAGCCTAACAAATCTGACATCCTGGTTGGAGTCTGTTATAGACCACCCAACCAGGAGGAAGAGGCAGATGAATTATTCTATAAGCAACTGGAGGCTGTCTCAAGGTCATCAGATCTTGTCCTTGTGGGTGACTTTAACCTGCCAGATATCTGCTGGGAACTTAACTCAGCAGAGAGGAGGCAGTCCAGAAGATTCCTGGACCACATGGAGGACAACTTCCTGATGCAGCTGTAGAGTGAGCCTACCAGGGGTCAGGCTCTGCTAGACCTGCTGTTCTCCAATAGAGAAGGGCTGGTGGGAGACGTGACCATGGGAGGCTGCCTGGGGTGCAGCGACCATGAGATGGTGAAGTGTTCAATATGTAGGGAGATAGGGAGGAGCACCAACAGAACCTTCACATTGGACTTCCGAAGGGCGAACTTCAGCCTGTTTAAGAAAATTATTTGCAAAGTTCCCTGGGTATCAGCCCTCAAAAACCAAGGGGTCCAGGCTGGTTGACGCTGCTTCAAACAGGAGCTCTTGAAGGCACAGGAACTGGCGGTTCCCATCTGCCGAAAGATGAGCCGTGCGGGAAGGCGACCGGCCTGGATGAGCAAGCAGTTCCTGGAGGAACTGAGGGAAAAAAAGAGGCTGTATCACCTTTGGAAGAAGGGGAAGGCTTCTTGAGATATGTTTAAGGAAGTTGTTAGATTATGTAGGAAAAAAATTAGAGAGGCAAAGGCCCAGTTGGAACTGAAGCTGAACACCTCTGTGAAGGACAATAAAAAGGATTTTTACAAATATGTTAATGCCAAAAAGAAGGGCAAGAAGAACCTGCACTGCCTATTGGACCTGGAGGGGAACACAGTGACTGAAGATGAGGAAAAGGCTGAGGTCCTGAACACCTTCTTTGCCTCAATTTTTAACAGCAAGGCAGGAGGAGTTCAGGACGAGTGCCTCCTGAGCTGGGGATGGGGTCAGGGAGCAGTGTAATGCCCTGGATATCCATGAGGAATTAGTTCGGGACCTGATGAGCCACTTGGACATTCACAAGTCAATGGGGCCGGATGGGATCCATCCTAGGGTCCTAAGAGAGCTGGCAGATGAGCTGGCCAAGCCTCTCTCCATCATTTTCCTCCAGTCCTGGCTCACCAGAGAGGTCCCAGATGACTGGAAACTGGCCAAGGTGGTCCCCAGCCACAAGAAGGGTCGGATGGAGGAACCTGGAAACTCCAGGCCAGTCAGCCTGACCTCAGTGCCAGGGAAAGTGATGGAGCAGATTATCCTGGCGGCAATAACTGCGCACCTGAAGGATGGCAAGGGCTCAGGTCCAGCCAACATGGATTAGGAAGGGCAGGTCCTGCCTCTCCAACCTGATCTCCTTCTATGATCAGGTGACCCGTCTGGTGGATGTGGGGCAGCCTGTGGATGTGGTCTACCTGGACTTCAGCAAGGCCTTTGACACTGTCCCCCACAGCAAACTGCTGGCCAAGCTGTCAGCTCATGGCTTGGGCAGCAGCACTCTGCGCTGGGTTAGGAACTGGCTGGAGGCTGAGCCCAGAGAGTGGTGGTGAATGGTGCCACTCCAGCTGGAGGCCACTCACCAGTGGCGTCCCCAGGGATCAGTGCTGGGCCCCATCCTCTTCAATGTCTTCATTGACGACCTGGATGAGGGGATTGAGACAGTCATCAGCAAATTTGCAGATGACACCAAGTTGGGAGCAGATGTTGATCAGTTAGAGGGTAGAAGGGCCCTGCAGAGGGACCTCGACCGACTGGACGGATGGGTGGAGTCCAATGGGATGACATTCAACAAGTCCAAGTGCCAGGGCTGCACTTTGGCCACAACAACCCCATGCAGAGCTACAGGCTGGGGTCGGAGTGGGCTGGAGAGGTCCCAAACAGAGAGGGACCTGGGGGTGCTGATCGACAGCCGCCTGAACATGAGCCAGCAGTGTGCCCAGGTGGCCAAGAAGGCCAACGGCATCCTGGCCTGCATTAGGAATAGTGTGGCCAGCAGGAGCAGGGAGGTCATTGTGCCCTGTACTCTGCTTTGGTTAGGCCACACCTTGAGTCCTGTGTCCAGTTCTGGGCCCCTCAGTTTAAGAAGGACATTGAGACACATGAGCGTGTCCAGAGAAGGGCAATAAGGCTGGGGAGAGGCCTTGAGCACAGCCCTGTGAGGAGAGGCTGAGGGAGCTGGGATTGTTTAGCCTGGAGAAGAGGAGGCTCAGGGGCGACCTCATTGCTTCTACAACTACCTGAAGGGTGGTTGTAGCCAGGAAGGGGTTGGCCTCTTCTCTCTAGCAATCAGCACTTACAGGATGGCCAGGGGCTCAGGTCTAGCCAGCACGGATTTAGGAAGGGCAGGGCCTGCCTGACCAACCTGATCTCTTCTATGATCAGGGGACCCGTCTGGGGTTGGGGAGGGCCTGTGGATGTGGTCTACCTGGACCTCAGCAAGGCCTTTGACACCGTCACCCACAGCAAAACTCCTGGCAAGCTGGCAAAGACCAGGCCTGGACAGGAGCACACTGCTTGGGTTAGGAACTGAGGGCGAGGAGGCGTAGTGATCGGCTGGCAGAGAGGTTGCAGAGGACGGCTGGGGGTGTTGCGACCGGGGTCGGTCTCGTGGAGGCTGTTCGCGCAGAGGGACCTCGAACAGGCGGACAGATGGGCAGAGTCCAAGGGCATGAGAATTGAACACAGCCAAGTGCCGAGAGAGTTCTGCACATTGGCCACAACAACCCCATGCAGTGCTACAGGCTGGGGTCAGGTGGCGGGAGAGCGGAAGGCAAGAGAGGGACCTGGGGGTGCTGGTGATGGGAGGCTGAACATGAGCCTGCAGTGTGCCAGGAAGCCAAGAGGACCAATGGCATCCTGGCCTGCATTAGGAACAGTGTGGCCAGCAGGAGCAGGGAGGTCATTCTGCCCCTGTACACAGCACTGGTTAGGCCACACTAGAGTACTGTGTCCAGTTCTGGGCCCCTCAGTTTGGAAGGAGGTTGACTTGCTGGAAGGTGTCCAGAGAAGGGCACAAAGTTGGTGAGGGGTTTGGAACACAAGCCCTATGAGGAGAGGCTGAGGGAGCTGGGGTTGCTTAGCCTGGAGAAGAGGAGACTCAGGGGTGACCTTATTGCTCTCTACAACTACTGAAGGGTGGTTGTAGCCAGGCGGAGGTTGGTCTTTTTTCCCAGGCAGGCAACACCAGAACAAGAGGACACAGTCTCAGGCTGCGCCAGGGGAGGTTTAGACTGGATGTTAGGAGGAAGTTCTATACAGAGCGAGTGATTGCCCATTGGAATGGTTGCCCAGGGAGGTGGTGGAGTCACCATCATGGAGGGTTCAGGAGGAGACTTGATGGGTACTTGGTGCCATGATCTAGTGTTAGGTGGGTTGGATTGGTTGATAGGTTGGACACAATGATCTTGAAGGTCTTTTCTAACCTGGATTTATTGTATTGTATTGTATTATTGTATTGTAACCAGCACCAGAACAAGGGGACACAGTCTCAAGCTGTGCCAGGGGAAGTTTAGGCTGGAGGTGAGGAGAAAGTTCTTCACTGAGAGAGTGATTCGCCATTGGAATGGGCTGACCAGGGAGGTGGTGGAGTCACCGTCCCGGAGGTGTTCAGAGGGATGGACGTGGCACTTGGTGCCATGGTCTAGTCATCAGGTCTGTGGTGACAGGTTGGACTCGATGATCTTTGAGGTCTCTTCCAACCTTGGTGATACTGTGTTATTCTAGATAGCAAAAACTGTTAAAAATTGTTTTGACACCCAGCTGATTTTTTCTGTACTGAAATTTTTATTTGCCCTTCTTGATTATTATTTCTAATGATATTTTGTGTATGGGAAAGCAACAAACCAGATGCAATGGCATATTATAGATAATTGCAAGACTGAAAGCAGTACATTTCACCAAAAGCAAATGCGTTGGAGAATACTTTGACGTTGTTTGATCAGTTTTATCACTGTATTGCAATAGGGTAGTTTCAGCCTGTTATTTATTGACTTTTTAAAAGATATAACTAGGACAGCTCTCAGGAGAGTTCCTCAGTGTTAGGGCTGTCTTTCATTGTAGTGATATAACTCTTCTCAACCACTGAAGAGCTTAAGGTGTCAGGTTTTTCATACTTTAAGTACTATTTTCTTTTGCATTATTCGATCTTGGGAGTAGTAATGTGTCTTTTCTTTTTGCTGTGCAAAATACCTTGAATTCATACTTCTGGAGCTTTTCTTCTGCCTTCCACATCAGTGATGTCAGATAGTTTTTAATTGGTAAATGGAGACTCTGGATAGTTCTTTAAATTCCAGTTTCTCACTTAAACAATTTTCAACTGGTTTAGTGTTTAAAGCATTACTTTAGTCTTGGCTATGTAAATGATTCTAGCTGGACTGTTTTCCATATATGTTTACAATGAGTTAAGAGTTCCAAATGCTTTTTTGACCCCAATACTAGGTGGATGAGACATCAATATACTCTTAACTAGTGTTTAAATAATGTTGTTTACCTTAAAAACATTTGGAAAGGTGTAGTAAGCAAGCTACTAAGATCCTTTTCTAAATGACACCAAGGATGGAATTTTTCAAATTATTTATATTAAGGATGTTCTAGTTATCTTATTTCCCAAGTTTACTTTGAAAGAATCCCAACATGGGGACATTTTTCTGTCAGCTGTACCTATGGAAAGCTTCCCAGAGTGCTTGAGAGCAGTAGTCAATCAGTAAAATATTAGTGACAACGTTGTCACTTTCAGTATCCAGTATAAACATTTTCAAAAGGGGAACAAACCAATCTGTGCTAGACAGCTATATTCTGTCCTAAGGGAGAGTCTCTTCTCTCAAACCCTGCAAGTGAAATGTTTTATGCTTTATAGCATAATAGATTTGAGAGAGAATAGATTCTTCCTGTATAGTAACTGGATATTCTTACTTGCCAAAAGAAGTCTGGTAATTTGTCAGTCTTCAGTTTCTCAACTCAGCAAGATCACATGGAAATTAATTCTATATCATAATCATGTGGGATTACATTCTATACTATATAATTTTGGAATAAGTACATTGGTGACTAATTTGATACAAATAGTAGATTTTAAACAAGTGATAAACATACTGAGTTTAAGAATAAGAAAATTGGAGATGAGGTGAACTGAAGCTACTAAATTTAGAAATTGGAAAAAATAAGATATGTCCAAATACATTATTTCCTAGCTTAGTAGTAAATTGCACTAGTGTTTCTTAAGATAAAAGGAAGCTTTAGCTAGACTGTCTTGGAGAACTCGTATGTTAACAATGTTCTGAGAAAGATTATCTTTAAATTATTTGTTGATAGTCTCTTTAGTATATATGAAAAAGCTTATATTTCAAGTCATAGCTTTTATAGACATTTCCTAAGAAATGTGGAAAATAAAGTGAAAAAACTTGGTTTTCTAATTGGAGCAAATTGAATTTGTGTGGCGAAAGAGAGGAAAGATGAGGGATACGAGAGGAGTGCTGAATCCTCTGTTGACCTCCAATTCTTTGAAGACTGGAGTGGGTGAAATTCCTTGGATAAAAGTATAAAATGCAATAATTACTGTGTTCTCTTGGTAAGAATGGCAATAACAATTTGTAGATAATTTTCAATATTTAAATATCCTTATTTCTCAATATTGATGTTAAATCTTTATGTCTATTGAGTAATGCGTTCTGCTAAACATGAATCATCAGTTTAAATTATCTATTAGAAAACTTTGATCCAGAAGTCAGAAAATCCATCCTGACATTTTTTTAGACATAAAAAGTCTGGGAAAGATTAATTTAGTGCAAGCAATCTTGAATGTCTTGGGTTCGGATCTACAGGTCTGACTAGCACCATAGATATGATTGCATTATTCTTATAATGTTCAAATAATTGTTTTATGAACAAGGAAACAGTGTACTGCCTGATTATTCCACCTAGTAAATGTTCATACTCTTTAATACTTGATAGTGAAAGACTTTTTCTTAACTACTTGATTACGATGAATCTAGTGGTGTTCGGCATGTACGTAGAATGTTTCACCCAGGCCGTGGTTTGGGAGGCCCCCGTGCACGTAGATCAAACATGCATTTTACTAGCAGTTCCACTGGTGGGCTTTCATCTTCTCAGAGTTCTTATTCTCCAAGCAACAGAGAAACTATGGATCCTATAGCTGGTAAGAGCTGTAACCACTGATTTTACCTCAGAGTCCTTAACTAGACTTTGAAACAAAATCCAAGATGATACTAGTTGCCTTGTTTTTCTGTGTTTTGAAAACAAGAAAATGCTTACCAGTGTTGGAATTGATGGATGTTTACTGATGAAAAGTATTGTTAACTGGATTGTGTACAGGGATTGCATCTGGAAATTCTGAAATGAAAAATACTATGCTTCTAAATTTAGAGACTTCTAGGCTCATTCCCATGGCTGACCACAGGTGATATCAAAGAGTGTTTGAGGTTGAAAGGGACCTTTCAAGATTACCTAGTCCAACACCACACCCCTCTCCCACCCAGCCCCCAAAGCAGGGCAACCTAGAGTGGTTTGCTCAGGATCATGTCCAGACGGGTTTTTTTAATATCTCCATGGATGGACTCCACAATCTTTCTGATCTTCCTCACAATAAAAAGTGTTTTCTTGTGTTCAGATAGGTTTAATTTGTTTTAATTTGTGCCCATTGTCTCTAGCCCTGTCAGTGAGCAGTATAGAGATGCATCTGGCTCCCTTTCTTTCATGTAGTTCTTTCATGTATTTACATGTACTGATAAGATTCCTCCCCCTTGAACCTTCTGTCTTCCAGGCTGAAGAATCTCAGGTCTCTCAGCCTTTCCTCATATGTATGTATGTATTTAAAAAATAACCATTACCTACTTCAATGCATCTAGCTTTAATTTGTCACATGCATAAAAGTGTTAGAGATGAATCTTAATATTTTTAGCACAAACCAAATGCTGCAATCGAGTTCATCAAGATGAAATTAGTTCAATTGGTATATTACTGATAGACATTTAAAATGTGCTCAGTTTACTTTCAGATTACAGTTGGGAGGTATTTTAACTATATTTTTTCATTCTCAAATAATTGTATTTTAATACACATTTTATAGAGAGCTTAATGCTGTGCAAGGGGAAGGTAAGCCTGAAGTCAATGTTGAGCTGACAGAAGAAACTCACAAGATGGAGACTGTATCCTTGTCTCTGCTCAGGGCAGAAGGAGGAACCTTGCCTCTTCCCCTAAAGTGCCTTGTGGTGGGTTGAAAATTCCCCACCAACATTAACTTTGCCAGACCAGCTCAGCTGGAAGCAAATGAAGGCTGTATTTACAGGCAAAATGCCAATCTACAATGGAATGCAATGAATATGTACAAAATACACAGGAGTTACAATATTTGCAGGTATTTACAACTAATATACAGCACAATAACCCCCCTGACCAAGGACCAGGGGAAGCTACTAGCTTCTCCCTCCCTGCCTCCCCCTTAGCCCCCTGTACAAAAGGGACAAGAAACAGAAGCAGAGCAGTTAATACCAGTCACAACCTGTGGTGGTTTAGAAATTTCCCACATTAACAAAAGCATGACTCACTCAGTCGGGAAGCAAATGGAAGCTATATTTACAAAGCAAAAACTGCACTCTACAATGGAATGCATTGAATATATACAAATATACAGTATTTAAAGTATTATACAGGTATTTACAATCAGAAAACAGCATGGAAACCCCCCAGAACCCCTTCTGGTGTCCCAAAAGGAGTGGGGAAACTGCTCCACTCTCCCCTAACCCCCCTTTCCCTCTATAATTAGAAGAAAAGAGAAAAACATTAGGAGAACTGGTAGCTGAAAGCATTGTTAGTGTCCTTATCTTCAAGGTCAGTAGCTATAATATTCTCTCCAGACCAGCAAAAGCAGCCAGGCAGCCAGAGAAGAAAGGAAGGAAATAAGTGGAATGTGTGAGATTGCTAGGGTACATCTCGCACATCTGGCCAATGAAATTCGTTTAGAATAATCTTTTGTTTTCCTTTTTACACCCAACTGTGAAGTGTTTATATTTTTCCATTTTTTCTGCTTGAAATCTGCAGCTAACTTTTAAAGGCATAGCCTAAAACTGCCACACAACCAAAGCAGTGCAGCTAAGTGAGAAGAAAGAGAGATTGTTTTGGGAAGTAAATCTTATGGTAGATGTCTCTCCAATGGGATTGTTTAGAACTGTCTTTATTTTCCATTTTACACCCAATAGTAATTTATTTACATTTTACTACTTTTCTGTTCAAGATCTGTGAAAAATTTTAAAGGCATAGCCTATAACTACCACAATCCACCCCTTTTAAACAAAAACTACCACATGCTTTTATGTAACAGACATGATGATCTGGGACTGGAGAATGAAGATCACATAAGTAACTGACAGGATCCAGGAAAAGCCCATCTAAAGATGCTCCAACCACTCATCAGTGTCACTAGAAAAGCACATAAAGAATTAATAATTGGAGACTCCTTATTGAGAGGCATTGAAGTACCCATTTTCCATCCAGACAATTTCTCTAGAGAAGTTTACTGCCTTCCAGGAGCTCTCATTCATGATATTACTGTTAAGCTGCTGAGCCAGGGGAACCCTACATGTTATCATTCTCTTCTGTTATTCCACATAGGGCCCAATGATACTGCAACAAGGCAACAGAAGCATCTAAAGAGACTATATGTCAATCAAAGAAATCTTAAAAGGGTCTGGAGCACCAGTAGTGTTCTCCTCTGTCCTCTCAGTCAGAGGAAGGGGTTCACGAAGAAGACAACTAATTGAAGAGGTGAATGCCTGGCTTGAGTGCCTGGTGCCATATTCAAGGTTTTGATCTAGGATCATGGATCTGCCTTTGAGAAGCTGGGTCTGTTGGGAGCTGATGAGATTGTCCTGACCAAGTGGGGCAAGAGGGTCTTCACCAACAAGCTGTTACGACTTATAAGGAGAGCTTTAAACTAGATTTGGTGGAGGAACAGGATGGAGTTTTCATTACCAGACAAGAGACAGGGCCCACTGATGTATTAGGAACCAAGAGGAAAATGCCTGTGAAGTGCCTTTGTTGCAGTTTGGCCCTGGCTGAGGGCCAAATGCCCACCAAAGCCACTCTATCACTCCCCTTCTTAGATGGGAAAATATAACAAAAACACAAGAGTCAAGTCCTCTTTTCACTAGCTTCTTGGTGATGAAAAAAACAGACTGGTGTTCCTTTAAACCAGATCTGTGCAAAGGAAAACTAAAGGTGGGGGGAGCTGAAGATAACTGAGTTCATAGAATCAAAGAATCAATAAGGTTGGAAAAGTCCTGAGATCATCAAGTCTAACCTGTCACCCAACACCTCATAATTAACTAAACCATGGCTTCAAGTGCCACGTCCAAACCCCTCTTGAACACCAACAGGGACGGTGACTCCACCACCTCCCTGGGCAGCACATTCCAATGGCCAGCAACTCTTTCTGTGAAGAGCTTTCTCCTCACCTCTAGCCTAAATTTCCCCTGGTGCAGCTTGAGACTGTGTCCTCTTGTTCTGGTGCTGGCTGCCTGGGAAAAGAGACCAACCCCCACCTGGCTACAACCTCCCTTCAGGGAGTTGTAGGCAGCAATAAGGTCTCCCCTGAGCCTTCTCTTCTCCAGGCTAAACAATCCCAGCTCCCTGAGCCTCTCCTCACAGGGATTGTGCTTGAGACCTCTCCCCAGCCTTGTTGCTCTTCTCTGGACACATTCAAGTGTCTCAATGGCCTTCTTAAATTTAGGGGCCCAGAACTGGACACAGTACTCAAGGTGTGGCCTAACCAGTACAGGGGCTCCTGCTGGCCACACTGTTCCTGATGCAGGCCAGGATGCCATTGGCCTTCTTGGCCACCTGGGCACACTGCTGGCTCGTGTTCAGCCTACTATCAACCAGTACCCCCAGGTCCCTCTCTGTTTGGGACCTCTCCAGCCACTCCGATCCCAGCCTGTAGCTCTGCATGGGGTTGTTGTGGCCAAAGTGCAGCACCTGGCACTTGGACTTGTTGAATGTCATCCTGTTGGTCTCTGCCCATCTATCCAGCCTGGCAAGGTCCCTCTGCAGAGTTCTCCTACCCTCTAACAGATCAACTCCTGCCCCCAGCTTGGTGTCATCTGCAAATTTACTGATGAAGGACTCAATCCCCTCCTCAGATCATCAATAAAGATATTGAACAGGATGGGGCCCAGCACTGATCCCTGGGGGACGCCACTGGTGCCTGGCCTCCAGCTGGAGGTGGCACCATTCACTACCACTCTCTGGGCTCAGTTCCTAACCCATCTCAGTGTGCTGCTGTCCAAGCCAGGGGCTGACAGCTTGGCCAGGAGTTTGCTGTGGGGGATGGTGTCAAAGGCCTTGCTGAAGTCCAGGTAGTCCACATCCACAGCCTCCCCACATCCACCTGATCATAGAAGGAGATCAGGTTGGTCAGGCAGGACCTGCCCTTCCTAAATCCATGTTGGCTGGGCCTGAGCCCTTGGCCATCATTCAGATGCGCTGTGATTGCCCCCAACATGATCTGCTCCATAATTTTCCCTGGCACTGAGGTCAGGCTGCCAGGCCTGGAGTTTCCAGGTTCCTCCATCCAGCCATTCTTGTGGATGGGGATCACATTGGCCAGTTTCCAGTCATCTGGGACCTCTCTGGTGAGCCAGGAGTGGTGGTAAATGATGGAGAGAGGCTTGGCAGCTCATCTGCCAGCTCTCAGCACCCTAGGATGGATCTCCTCTGTTCCCATGGACTTGTGAGTATCCAAGTGGCTCAGCAAGTCCCAAACTACTTCCTCATGGATTTCAGGGGGACTATACTGCTCCCTGACCCCATCTACCAGTTCAGGAGGCCAGTTATGCTGAAGTCCTCCTGCCTTACTATTGAAAATGGAGGCAAAGAAGGTATTTAGTACCTCAGCCTTTCTTTTCCTCATCTTTAGTTACAATGTTCCCCTCCAGGTCCAATAAGGAGTGGAGGTTCTTCTTTCCCCTCTTTTTAGCATTAATATATTTATAAAAATGCTTTTTATTGTCCTTTACAGAAGTGGCCAGCTTGAGTTCTAACTCAGAACTCAGAACTTGAGTTCTGAAGTTCTTGCCAGCCTGCTTTATTTGCTTCCCTCCATGCCACTGCCCAACTATCATCCTTCATAGCAGAGTCCCAGAGCTTAACTCCAATGTTATCCCAGACTCCTGGGTCATACACTGTCTGTCTAGTAATAGAGGGGTAGTGTTTAATAGCCCATAAAAACATTTGTTGAAGAGTCAAGTTACTGATAGATTTCCCATGTTGCTTAAAATTTTTCTGAAAGGCTTCCAGGACAGTTTTCTGTTCCTGAGTTAGATTACTCCCCATCATTATTGTTCTCCACGGCTTATTTTTTGTCCAGCAATAGGTAATTGTTGCATGCACATTTATGCATTTCCTTTCAGTGCCTCTTTTCCCCCTACTAATTTGGCTGAGCTTCACCACCGGATCCTTCCTTTCAGGATTTCAGGCCCTGGTTCCCTCAGGATTCAAGCTTCAGGTCCCTGTTTAGGTGCCATTTGACATGGTGAATTGATGAGACGGACTCCAATATGGTGATCGGAGACCCTTTATTGAAACATCTGAGGATCTATATATATCCTAAAGTGGCTGATGCAACATGTGGGCAAAATTACAAAAACTGCAGCTGTGTGATTATATAACTTAACAAGCAACATTCTTTTGCTAACTCAGGGACCTCTCTACAAGAGGTCAAGGTAGCCACAGACAAATGCTTCTTTTAGACACATACCACAAGTCTCTAATCCCAGGGTTTCATGCTCACAAGCATAACTCTGTCCTTGTTACCTAACTGATTTTTTAAGGAGGCTTTAGATCCTGCTGGTCCAATCCCCACAATGGACTGGTTGGAGCAGGTTGAGAGAGTTGCGTTTCTTCAGCCTCATGAAGTGAAGGCTCTGGGAACATCTGTTGTGAGCTTTGAACATATAAAAAAGACTTGTAAGAAAGACAAGGAGAGACTTTTTATCAGGATCTGTAGTGACAGAACAAAAGGCAACAGTTTTAAACTGAAAGAAGGTGACTTTAGACTGGACATGTTTTTACAATTGGGGTGGTGAGACACTGGAGCAGGTTGCCCAGGGAAGTTTTGTATGCTCCCTCCTTGGAAGTGTTCAAGGCCAGGTTGGATATGTCTTAGAGCAACCCAATCTAGTGAAAGGTGTCCATGCTCAAGGCAGGGGGGTTGGACTAGATGATCTTTAAAGGTCTCTTCCAACCCAAACTATTCTTTGATTTGTGTGACATATTTTGGGCAGGTTTAGGAGAATTTTCAAGGGTAAAAGGTCTCTTTTCTAACTCCAAATAATCATGCAGGCATGTTTTTAGAATTTACAGGTGTAATCTGTATTTTTTTCAACTTTGTGACATTCAAGAATAGGCTCTCTATAAAGTGGCAAAAATAAAAATTGACTAAGAAGTTGATTTTTAAAAATACTATAATTTGTCCTAATGTAATATCCTAAGATGTCTTTGATAGGTTGGATTCGATGATCTCAAAGGTCTTTTCCAACCTGGTTAGTTCTGTTCTGTTCTGTTCTGTTCTGTTCTATTCTATTCTATTCTATTCTATTCTATTCTATTCTAAAATTTGGTTTTGATCTCAATACAGCAATTCAAGGGTCACTGTGCTCTGCACTGATACACCTAGTTAAATGGCAGGTGCAGTCTAAAGTCAGAGCCTGAGTCCTGTATATAACATATGGGGAAAGGTAGTCATCCACAACTCACAACAGTCCTCCGGGAACCGCTATCAACCAGCCACCGGGCAACGTCACAGAAAAGAATCCTTGTCAAGCTCTGGGATCCAAGATTCCAGATGTTGTCTGGGTGGACTTTTTAAAGTACTTGACAGGGACAATGTGGGGGAGAGAAGAAGGAAAGGGAGAGAACAAAGAGCTAGAAGGCATCACTAAGTACAACTCGGTATCCGAAGCATACATGCAGGAGACAGGAGAGGAGATAGGGGCTCACATCTGCCTCCATAGGAATATTCTAACCAGAGAACCATTGGGTGGAATATTCTTAATCCTCAAATATTTAGCTGCTTACAATGTCAGCAATAAAGCATTTAATACTGACACCCATGTCCCAACAGGCCAAAACTGAACACTTTTATTCCATTCTTATGCATACCTTACTGTGGTGGGGTGAGAAAGTTCCCTCCCCACACACAGGGAAAGAAACCACAGCTAGCTCAGTCGGAAAAGCAGATGAAAGCTATATTTACAGGCAGAAATGGAATGCAATGAATATGTACACAAATATACAATATTTACAATAGATACAGGAAAATACAACAATGAACACAATGCAGAAAAACCTTTTCCCTCCAGCCGGCCAGGGGGGTTCCCTGAACCCCCCTCTCTCCCTCCCCACCTCCCCTTTTTCCCAAAAAGGGTTAGAGAGAGAGAGAAAGGCAATTAAGGAAGGAAAATTCTGTTAGCTCAGAAAGTGCATGCAAGAATAGTGTTCTTATCTGGGTTAGCTGTTAACTCAAGGCCGTTCCTGCTTCAGAAAGAGAGAAAGCACAGACTGCACCCAGCCTGAACCCAGACCAGACACAGACTGAACCAACAGAACCCAAACTCCAAACTGCACCCCACAAGCACCAATGAAATTAGTTTAGACTATCTTGTTTTTGTTCAAATATCAAAAACATTCAGCCAGAGTGTTCAGCAACTGTCTCTTTCTTAAAGGCATAGCATCAACCGGTCACACTTACTCAGGCAAATTCCCATCAACTTCAAAGGAAGCCGGAAAACTTAGAGGCATTCAATTCTCACATTATCTATGACTGTCTTTATTTATGTTTTCGTACGTGACCTGGCATGCCTCAGGGTCCTGCTCCACAAACTTTCAGACCAATGCCTGGCTACAACATGTCATGGCTCATGTTCAGGATCTGGGTTTAAGCTTTCCTTGGCATTGCAACTGGATGTGAGAGATATGGGGACAAGGGATCAGTGTATGCCTGGGTCTAGCCCCAGTACAACAGTGGCATTCAGCCTGCATCTACTTATGAGCCCAGAGAAATCACAGTATCACCAAGTTTGGAAGAGACCTCAAAGATCATCAAGTCCAACCTGTCACCACAGACCTCATGACTAGACCATGGCACCAAGTGCCACGTCCAATCCCTTCTTGAACACCTCCAGGTATGGTGACTCCACCACCTCCCTGGGCAGCACATTCCAATGACGAATGACTCTCTTGGTGTAGAACTTTCTCCTCACCTCGAGCCTAAACTTCCCCTGGCACAGCTTGAGACTGTGTCCCCTTGTTCTGGTGCTGGTTGCTAGAGAGAAGAGACCAACCTCTTGGGTTGGGAAGGACTCTCAGAAGCCATAACACAGAAGTATCTCACCTGCTTAAGAAGTTTCCATGTAGAACACAGAGCTCAGATAATGCTAAGTGCAGTAAAGCACAAAAGGCAAACACTAAAAATCAAGTGCACTGGGGCGGGGGGGAAGGAAAAAAAAAGGCATATGCAGCTTGGTTTTGGATGAAGTGGAACTATAGTAGAAACCACCTTACCCTTCATGTTCAAAACCAGCATATAAATCAAGCCAAAACACAGTCACCCTTTAATTTAGAATGTAAGCCATGCCACTTACTCAAAGTCCTTAAGACCTTACCATAAATTTTCTCACTAGACTGCTAAGTCTTTCTGGGGAAGATGTGTGTATTAGCCACATTACAATGGCATCTATATGTTAAACATTGTTAAGTTCTTTGTTTCATTAATTCTTTGAGGTGGAAAAGTGCATTTTTAATAAAGGGATATAAAAAATAGTCACTTGACAATATTACATAGGGAATTCCCTGAAGACAAGAAATTTTTAACAGGTTGCAGTTTAGCTTTTTGTGTACTCAGTTGTAAATATGCACTGAAAACTGGGACATTTTTCTCTTTTGCAATGGGCATTTGTTTCTAATATCTCCAGAATATACAATCATGGATAGAAAGTTTAAGTATGTGCATATGTTCAACTACTGATCACTGTTCTACATTTTTTCTTAGTGTTCTTTTAAAACTGCAATGACTATTTCAAATTAGAGGACACAGTCTCAAGCTGCACCAGGGGAGGTTTAGGCTGGATGTTAGGAAGAAGTTCTTCATAGAAAGAGAGATTGGCCATTGGAATGTGCTGCCCAGGGAGGTGGTGGAGTCCCCATCCCTGGAAGAGTTTAAGAAAGAGACTGGATGGGGCACTTGGTGCCATGGTTGAGTTGATTAGATGGAGTTGGGTGATAGGTTGGACTTGATGATCTCCAACCTGGTTAATTCCTATTCTATTCTAGTCTATTCTAGTCTATTCTAAAGATCTCAATCTTACACTCCTGTACTGAAAGATAAGAAGTATAATATAGACATCAGAATTTCCTGCATTTTTCTTAGTTCCTGCTATTATCTGCCTTTGCTTCAGGTCCTGGAAGGGCATGAATGTTTAAACTGTAGTTTCTTATTGTTAGGCTGTGATTCCTTGAGAAACAGAGAATCAGCTTATGTGTGTGTTGCTTTTGAAAGAGAAGCTGCAGCTCCACCACTCACCCACTCCCACCTGTTTGCCATTAAAATGGTTCCTTTGCTTCTTGTGCTGGCTGCTATTCAGAATCTCTGTGAGCTGCTTCAACTCACTGAAATGGCAGAAAAATAATAGAAAAAAATATTTTGTAATTGACCTCTGCAAATTTTCTATTTCCAACCCCTTTCTCAAAGGAGGCCTGCTTAGATCAGCTTGATCAGGTTGCTCAAGGCCTTGTTCAGTTGAGTTTTGAATGCCTTCAAGGATAGAGATACTATAATGTCTCTGGGCAACACATTCTAGTATTTTAAAACCTTCATGTTTTAAAAGGGAGGAGTGGATACAAAAAAACCCCAATTCTTTGGATGTAATTGGAATTTCCCATGTTCCTTTGTCTGACTTTCTTTGTATTGCTGTATTACAGAATCACAGAAACATTCAGGTTGGAAAAGACCTTCAGGATCACCAAGTCCAACCAATAACCCTACTCTACAAGGTTCACCTCTAAATCATATCCCCAAGCACCACATCCAAACGATCTTTAAACATATCCAGGGTTGGTGACTCAACTACCTCCCTGGGCAGCGCATTCCAATACCTGACTGCTCTTTCTTTGAAAATTTTTTTCCTAATGTTCATTCTAATCCTACCCAGAATGTATGCCTCTGAGAAGAGTCTAACTTAGTCTTCTCTCTGTCTCCCAGTTGGGTGGATTCAGACAGCAATAAGATATCTTCCAAAGCATTCTTTTCCTCATGTACTATGTTCCAGCCTCCTGATCATCTTGGTGGCCCTCCACTGTGCTTGCTCCATTATGTCCATATGTCTGAACACAGCACTCTGAATGTGGCTTTGCCAGTGCCAAGTAGAGGGAAAGAATTACTTCCCAAGACCTCCTGGCAGCACTTCTAACTACTAAAATAAAAGCAAAAGAGGATGAAAAATTTTCCATCATCTTAATGTGTTAAGATAGGTCACAGGATAAGGCAAAGTGCAAGGTCCTGCACCTTGGTTGGGGTAATCCTCTATATGAACGATGGCTGGGGGATGATGATATTGAGAGCAGTCCTGCAGAAATGGACTTGGGGGTACTGGTGGACGAGAAGCTGGACATGAGCCAACAAATGCACACTTGCAACCCAGAAGGCAACTAACATCTTGGGCTGCATCAAAAGAAGTGTGGCCAGCAGGTTGAGAGAGGTGATCCTGCCACTCTACTCTGCACTGGTGAGATCTAACCTGGAGTACTGTGACCAGCTTTGGTGCTCCCAACACAAGAAGGACATGGACCTGCTGGAGCAGATCCAGAGGAAGGCCACAAAGATGATCAGAGGGCTGGAGCACCTCTTCTTTGAAGATAGTCTGAAAGAATTTGGGCTGTTCAGCCTGGATTAGAGAAGTCTCCAGGGACACCTCATAGCTACATTACAATATCTGAAGGAGGCCTACAGGAAGGCTGGGGAAGGACTGTTTAGAAGGGCTTGTAGTGATAGGATATGGGGCAATGGTTTCAAACTGGAGCAGGGTAGATTTAGGTTGGACATATGGAAGAAGTTCTTTACAATGAGAGTGGTAAAATACTGGAACAGGTTGCCCAGGGTTGTGGTTGAGGCCCCGTCCCTGGAGACATTCAATATCAGGACTCGATATGGCCCTGGCTAGCCTGATCTAGTTGGACGTGTCCCTGCTCATTGCAAGGGTAGGTTGGACAAGATGGCCTTTGAGGGTCCCTTACAAACCAATGGAGTCTGGGAATCTGTGAGTGGGTCTGTAAAGCACTAGAGTTGGTGCAAGAAGGGAGGATGTTTGTGTGTCCTATAGTGGGTGTTAGTTCATCTGGCTTAAATGTGAAGCGTGGGCTGCCTTGGTTTGTTTCAGTCTCACAAGGCCTTCCATTTAGGAGCACATGTAATAAAATGGTATTCCTTTGAGGGTTTTTTGGTGGTGGTGTTTTTTTTTTAAGTAATGGTTTTTGCATTCAGAGAATGTAGTGTAGCCTGGCCAGAGGTCTGTGTCATGCCAAACCTGTGTCTCAAATTCACATCTGCAAACAGGGTTTTGTTAAGCTATACTCAAAAGTGATCTTACAAACAGTGAGGATAAACACATCTATCTTACCTGGCAGTGTTATAATTCTTCCTTTGTATTGGGTAATAATTAGTACATATTACCAGAGGTTAGAACTTGTGCATGTAACGGACCCGCAAATATTATTTATTTTTTTCATTGTGGTTGTAAAATAAAATATTATTTGTAGTTAATCTTGATATGATTAGCTGTGCTGATTAAAAGTGACTTGAGCATTTACTGTTGGCATTCCAAATGTTTCTGATACAAAGAGCTACTGCACTGTGCTTTACTCCCCTGAACAAAAAGCTTAGCTTCAGAGGATTATATCTAGAAAGTAAGGTGAAATAACAGTAAGGCTGTAATAACAACTTGAAGCTTTAATGAGGGTTGACTAGATAGGGGAAAAAATAATCTACTGCTTCTGCCCTCCTTGCATCAAACACAACAAAGCAGTACTCACAACTTTGTGTGGAATATAATTGGTAGTAAAACACTGATCAATAACTTACTATTAGTGTTTATTTTGGGAAATACTTAGCATGGACAGAATTTGTCACAGCCTTGAACTTTGTAGGAAAGGAATACAGACTAGACTTTTTTTTTTTTTAATTGATAGAATTTATCTTTTTCCAGCAGAGGTCAAAGTCTCACCAAAAAAAAATAAGCCTTGCTGTGGTTGAATATTTTTCATATAAAACAACATTTGAAAATCCTTTCTGAACTCAGTATTTTCTAAAAATGTCTGAAATGATACTGTGATATTTGTCTATTCTGCAGCACAGCTTCTCTCTGGGATATGTATTGAAGGTACATGGGGGGATATGAAGCCACCAACTAAAGTCAGAATTGAAGTGATTCTTTAGTCAATAACTTTTTTTACTTGAAGATAAAATGTTAGAGAATTGTTGCACAAGATATTGATTATATGGTATTCCCCATAGATTGACTCCTATTGTTTTAAAAAGCTTTAAGCTTTGACTCTCTTATTTATGCACAGTTCTGTATTCTAGATGATTCTTAATCTTCCTTACCTTGTGAGCTTTGAGACTTGAAGCTTTACAAATAAATACAATTTCTTCATTAATTTCATTGATGACAGGTTTTAGAAAGCAAAGGAATCGATATACTGGTGTTCAGGAAATATTTATCCTGTTGTGTATTTAAGCAGATTTCACTGTAGAAACTTCTTTCTTTTCTGGCAGAGCTTTTATCTCAGTTATCAGGCGTGAGACGTTCTGCAGGACAGCTCAATTCTTCTGGCCCTTCTGCTTCTCAGTTACAGCAGCTGCAGATGCAACTGCAGTTGGAGCGACAGCATGCACAGGCAGCAAGACAACAACTGGAGACTGCACGCAATGCAACTAGACGCACTAACACAAGCAGCATTCCTACCACTCTCACACAATCTATAGCAGCAACCAATACATCTAACACAGAAAACAATCAGCAGACTATACAGAACTCCCAGTTTCTTCTTATGAGGTAATTTGTTATGTGGTTTTAATTCTTCTGCCATTTCTATTTTCCATGGTCCTGTTATGGACATAGAGTTTAGTGAAACCCTAATGAAGCGTGTAGTTGAGATATTATGCTTTTGTTTGGATTTGTAACATCTCCTTTTCAGTCCTGCTGCATGTTTGTTCCTAGGCAATGAATAAATATTAATTGCAGTTTGAAGTGAAACACAAGGGATATTAATTTGGTAAACTGTGCTTGTTTACCCTACTATTTCTGATAAAACAATAGCCATTACAATAATATGTTTCAAACTTTTATGCTGATAACATGGAGGGACAGAACTTAAAAGGTAGTTTTATTTAATAAGAAATGAATCTTTAATGAAGGCTGAAGGTTGATTAGAGGTTTATATAGAAAGTATTTTGGATTTAAAAAGCAACTAAGGAATGTGCTATTAATAAGCAGAATACATATCTGTTTCAAAAAGTATAGTTAGATCCTAGAGTTCTGTAGACTAGAATAGTACAGTTGGAAGGGATCTACAACAATCATCTAGTCCATCCTGCTATAGAAGAGTTGCTCACTCTCATTACAGCTCTTTTAAGAGGTTTAGAATACTGATTTTTCTGGATTCAAGGAGGGGGTGGGAGATGGGCATGTTTTTCCATTACATGTTAAGAAAGAGCACAGGCATTTAAACAGTTTCTATGTCTAGAAACCTGGGTTGGGACAAGTTATTGCTGACATGCTGATTTTTATCAAAACTTGTGATACCTGAATCCACAACTTTTTTAAAATGATAACTTTAATCAAAGTATCTGCAAATGCCAGTCACTGATCTTGTGAGCTACAATAGAACTGGAGCAAGCAATTTCCTTGCTTCTATTAATTGATGGTGCATGCACCAGTAAGTGAAGTGAATGATGTCCTGTGCTTTGGGAATCTCTGGGCATGATGTGTGTAATGATGTATTTTGTGTCATGCTTGCATTTACAGGCAGTCCTGTGGACAAAATGAGCACTTAAGGGGTGGCTAGAGAATTTTAATACCCCTTAAAACAAAAGACCCCTGAAGGGAAAGAAACTTCTGAAATAGTGATTTTTATTTTTTCCTTCAGCCTCAAAATCTACTTCTATGAAGCATCTAGGAACAAGCTTTTGAAATGTCCATATTCTTGCATCAGATCTTGCCAGATGTGTACATGTCAAAAGAAGTGCAGCAGTGCTTAGGTTGTTTCAAAAAGGAATGGCTTTTAGATGTTATTTGGCATGCGTCAGTCCAGCTGTTTAGGCAATTAATGACAGCCCATTTTCTTGATGATACTACTAAGCCTCTCTTCTCTCTTTCTGTGATGCTATGCAGGTTGAGTGATCCTAAGATGTCAGAAGCAGAGCGTCAGTCAAAGGAAAGTGAACGGGCAGATCGCAGCTTGTTTGTTCAAGAGCTTCTATTGTCCACTTTGATGCGGGAAGAAAGCTCCTCCTCAGATGAGGATGAACGAGGAGAGATTGCTGATTTTGGTGCTATGGGCTGTGTAGATATTATGCCTCTAGATGTTGCTTTAGAAAACCTAAATTTAAAAGAGAATAATAAAGGAAATGAGCCTCCTCTTTGATGGCATCCCACTTTGCAGACAATGTCCTCTGTGCTCTATTTTCCAATGAAAGTGGACAACTACTATCTTGGGTTTGTTTTGGTGATTGTAACTTCAGGTCTGTCACTCTTGTTACATTGTGTACATTCAAAAGAAGAGAGCAAAGATATATACGATAATCATTTCCACTTAACCAATTTTTACTTTTAGCAGGTAAATATAGGTCACAGTGCAGAGAAAAAAGCGCTGTGTCCTGTAGCTTGATGTGCAAAAAGCTCTCCTAATATTCCACATTCAATCTGAAAATTAAAAAAATGAAAAATCTCTAATGAAGCTGCTGTGTGTATTTATGAATATTAATGAATAAAAGTTGCTTGGATGGTTTACCTTAACTACTGCATGATTTTTCATTTTTTTTTCAGCATGCATGACTTTTCACAACCTTGTCATTTAAAAAACCTAAGTATAAGGAGTAAAACTATAAAACCCCAAAGCTTTCCCATTATTCAAAGGTAATGTAACAAAAAAGCCAGATTAATGCTCACTAGCAGTTTGTGGCCATGAAGTAGCCTTTGAGTAACACATGAGCAATGACCTATTTAGGTGCTCTCCCTGAGTATTAATGCAAACTCTGCAGTGGGCTATATTTTTGCTTCCAGAGTGTAACCTTTTGCTATATTGTGGCCATTGAGTTGCCCTGTTAGACGTCATATACATTCGGAATTGAATTTTGTATTCATCTGTAGAAGACAAAACATGAAGGCCACTACTGGAATCTACCACAAAGGGCTTCTGTGTGCCCTAAAACCAAATTTTGCTCACCTTTCTTTAACATTTTCCTTTTTGTGTTAAATAAACTTTATTTATGTGCAAATGATTCCTATATTCATTGTTGGGAGTGAGGACAGGGTAACATGGATTCTATTGTCTTAATTCTAAGCCTTCTACAATCCTTATAATTTTGAGTTATTTATATATTTGCTTCATAGTTTGCAGAGACTCCTTAGTATCAGGAGTGCTTGAGGATTTGACTTTCCAGATATCTACATATGTTACAACTGAATTCTTAATGCTAACTTCCTATCAACCTTTATTTATTGGCGACTTATTTTATATTTTTGACATTAAAAATAAAGCCTTTTTAATTGAGTCATGCTACCTATTTGCCTAGACTGTAAATCCTATAATGTTTTTTTCCGTATGAATTATTATAATAGCCCCAAAGCATGGGACAGCATGGCTTTAGTTATTTGGAATGTAAAGTTAGCTTATAAAGATAAAAAAGCAAACCACTTCTAAAAATTAGACTTGAAAACCTGATGATGTTCCTAAGAAAACTGTGATATATATGTTAATCTAAGATAACGACAACAAAAGAAGCTACCCCATAGGTTGACATTTGGGTTCCATTCCATTTTCTGAGTTCTCAGATTCTGATTGTGCCCAATTAGAACTGTATTAGTGTTGTTTTTCTTTTAGTCTCTGCAACAGAAAATGTTTTAAGGGAACTTTTTGCACTTCTGGTTATTTCAGGAGTTACCCTCAATGACAATTCACTTTTAATTGATTGTTGAGAATGTTAAAAAAAAATTAAATCAAACTGTGGTCTTTTTGGACACATTTTCTGCACATTACAAAAAGATTCCGTTCAATAAAGCATTTTAAGGGTTATTGTTCCATGGATTCTTTGTTGATGCATTATCCAGATAGCTGTAGAAGAAATTCTGGTATTAAACTGTCCTTCACAATTGCATGCAAAGGTATTTCATGGCAAAATCCTAGGTGATTTACATAAACACTTTTTTTTAATATGACTATTCTGTGCAGTAGTGCATGTAGTAGTGATTAAGCTTGCAATCTTATAGTTTCTGTTGCCATTTAAGGTTTCAGGGCAAAAACCCCACAGGACAGAATTTGGATTACCCTCCCCTCCCTCTCCCCTCTCAGGGAAAAGATAGGCAGAGGAGGTAAGGGATAAACAAAAGGGCTTCACCAAATTGGAAGTTAATTTTAACAAATAATAAAAGGTATTAAAGGAAAAGGGATGTTGAGAGAGATTGAGGAAAGGATATATATAGATATATACAAAAAATTATCTTAGATGGCAATGGATTTCCCCACACACGTGGATGCAGGCCCGACCACTCTGAGGTTTCCAGCAGCCAGCAAAAGCTCCCAACCAGGGCAGAAAGGCAAAAAGGAAGAGAGAGTGAAGGAACTTCCTATAAAGGATAGGCAGGAAAAGGATAATAAAGGATAGGCAGGAAAGGGGAGGGAATAACATGACTTGCTGACCCCACCCAGGGTCCTAGGGTCCTCCTGCTTACCTGTTAACCTTTAAACCACAACACTTCATAGGTACATGCATTGAATTTGTAGATGTCAAGGGCTAAGGCTTGGCCAGTCTCTAGATGAATGACAGATGCTCTTAGTGCCTCTCCCTTCCCAAAGGGGAAGAGAAAGGGAATAAGGGAGAGATTTATAGATTGGAAAAGAGTAAAAGAGCTTTACTGAAAATAATAAAAATACAATTAAATATAAACAAATTTATGTCCACTCCTCCGTGCAGGTGTGGCCTTTTATTCTGCACCCCCAACATGGTACACAAGATTTAACAGTGACCTTGGTCTCTAGGATCAAGTCTAAGTTAGAGCTTTTCTGCACACCAAACATTAGTAGTAACTATAAACATCAAGCATTATCACACCTAGAAGAAGACAGTGTCTGCAAAAATATGCTGTTAACTTCAGAAAGTGTAGTTAAATAGAAGAGACTGAGATGAAAAGTATTAGTTCTGTTCTAGCTCAAACCAGGGCACTAGAAAATACTTGTTTAAAAACAGTATCTTAATGTATAGTTATTTTTATTTACAATCTATGTATAACTCGTGTAGCAAGGATGTTTATTTTGCAGGGTTTGCAAACTCCATTCAGCTTTTACATAAAACACTCGGAAAGCCTGCTAACTCTCTCTGTCTGTGTTTGTTATAAGAATATGAGTATCTGCTGACTTACACTTAAAATTAAATTTAGTTACTGAATTAACTCCTCTAAGAATCACAAATGTGGTAGATTTTGTTAGCTTAGAAATAATGTCAAACAGTGACAGATTTAATGTGTTTCCCTTCATGTTAAGGTGTTCACTTTCCTGGCTGAGTTATGTTTTCTGGTACTACATAAGCTCTAATGCATTTTTGTACTTGCATTCTCTATGTTAACATGCATGATGCTTGTATTTGTCACCCTGGCAAAATAGCTTAAGGCTATCCTGCTACTGTGCTTTTTAATGGCATGTCAGATATGGTATAAGTGGATTATTTCACCAGTTGTTTGGTTAGGCTGGGTTTTATATGTGGTGTCATCATTTATCAGTAATTTCACCCAACTGATGAATGGAATAGAAGAGAGCATTTACCCACCTTTAGATGGTTTCGAACATCCTTGGGAATGGGACATTGGCAAGCTTATTGGTAAACTGGTACAAACCCTCAACCTCTGGAGACAGCTTCTAGCAGGTGTAAGGGATAGGTAGCCCTTAAGGGATGATATGAGGGATCATCATGGAAGATGGATTGCCATGGAGAAAGGCATGAATACCTGAGGGAACCAGCTGTGCTGGAAATGCTCTATAATGACACGAATAACAATCCTCAGCCTGTAGAGCCAGATGAGGCAGTGTGCACACCAGCCATGTGGAAAACGTTCCTATGAGCTGCACCACCACACATGCCAGCTCATTGGCAATGTCAGTCTGGGCCATGAGATATGGCCAAGGACAAACAGTGGACAAACTGGTTAGCCTGCTCTGGCAATATGAGGGAAGTCTCTCTTCTAATGCATAGGCTTCTGTTTCAGCCATGGAGGAACTGTCTCAAAGGTTTGGCCAACTCCAAGATAACTCGTCCCACTGCCCTCCTGTGCAACCTAGTATTTTAGCTATTAGAAGCAGGCATCTTCCTGTCCAAGAGAGAGAATCTGGAAAGCAGACACCATGAAGTAGCCTCTGTTTTTCCTTATGTGACTGGGGGAGGACATAAAAAAGTGGGATGTAAAGTCCACTTCAGCCCTAGCTGCATGAGTCTGTGAATTGCAAGGAAATCCTTCTCAGAATAATACTACCCCAGTTTCCAGTGGGAAATCTTCCAAAAACATCAAATTAATTGACACTGCCTCTGATCCTCTCAAAGGGACCTCCAAGGCATTCTTAGAATATGCAAGTGATTCCGATCAGGATTAGAGGGGCCCTGCCTCCAACCAGGTGGAGGAGAGGTACAATCGGGTCTATTGGTCTTGTGTGGATCAGATGGCCTGGTACAACCATGAGAGTATAAATATTTAGTGGATACAGGTGTGCAATGTCTTCTGATGCCATCAACTATGAGGGGGCAGAACCTATCTAGATTTCTGGTGTGATGAGGGAATCCCAACAGCTAAGTGTGTTGGAAGCCGAGGTGAGCCTAACCAAGCATGAATGGCACAAACACGCCATTATGACTGGCACAGGGACTCCCTGCATCCTTGGTATAGACTATCTTAGGAGAGGGTACTTTAAGGATCCAAAAGGATACTGATGGGCATTTGGTATAGCTACCTTAAGGAACAGAGGAAAGGAAACGGTTGACTGGCTTGCTCAGTCTTTCAGAGGACCCCTTTGTAGTGTGGTTGCTAAACATTAAAGATCAGCAAGTGTCAATTTCCACTGCAAGAAAGAGGTTCCAGGAAACTACAGACCAGTGAGCCTCACTTCCATCACTGGAAAAATGATGGAGCGGCTCATTCTGGAAGTCATCTCTGGGCACTTGGAAGAGATGATGATGATCAGGAGCAGTCAGCATGGATTTACCAAGGGGAAATCATGCTTGACTAATCTGATAGCCTTCTATGATGTCATAACTGAATGGGTAGATGCAGGGAGACCAGTGGATGTAGTCTACCTTGATCTTAGTAAGGCTTTTGACACTGTCTCCCATAACATCCTTGTGATTAAGCTCAGGAAGTATGGGATAGAAGAACAGACAGTGAGATGGATTAGGAACTGGTTACACAATAGAGTCCAAAGAGTGGTGGTCAATGGTGCCAAGTCCAGATGGAGAGCTGTAACTAGTGGAGTCCCCCAGGGATCAGTGCTGGGTCTGGTCCTGTTCAACATCTTTGTCAATTACATTGATGAGGGGACAGACAGAGTGTCTGTCAGAAAGTTTGCTGATGATACCAAACTGGGAGGCTTGGCTGATATGCCTGAAGGCTATGTAGCCATTCAGCAAGATTTGGACAGACTGGAGAGCTGGACAGAGAGGAACCTAATGATCTTCAAACAAGGATAAGTGCAGAGTCCTTCATCTGGGAAGGAATAATAAAACTGCACCGGTACAGGTTAGGAGGTAATCTGCTAGAGAGCAGGCCTATGGGGAAGGACCTGGGAGTCCTGTTGGATAACAAGTTATCCATGGGTCACCAATGTGCCCTTGCAGCCAAGAAGGCCAAGGGGATCCTGAGGTGCATTGAGTGTGTCCAGCAGATTGAGGGAGGTTCTCCTCCCCCTCTACTCTGCCCTGGTGAGGCCACATCTGGAATACTGCATCCAGTTTTGTGCTCCCCAATTCAAGAGTGACAGGGATCTACTCAAGACAATCCAACAGAGGGCTACCAGGATGATTAAAGGACTGGAGCATGTGCCTTATGAGGAGAGGCTGAGAGCCCTGGGGCTTTTTAGTCTGGAGAAGACTAAGAGGGGATTTAATAAATGCTTATAAATATCTGAGGGCTGGATGTCAAGAGGGAGGGGACAGGCTCTTCTCCATTGCACCCTGGGATAGGACAAGGGGTAATGGATATAAACTACAGCACAGGAAGTTCCACCTCAACATGAGGACAAACTTTTTCAATGTGAGGGTCCCTGAGCACTGGAACAGGCTGCCCAGAGAGGTTGGGGAGTCTCCTTCTCTGAAGACTTTCAAGACTCATCTGGATGTGTTCCTGTGCAACCTGTGCTGGATTCTATGGTCTTGCTCTGGCAGGAGGGTTGGACTCAATGATCTTTGGAGGTCCCTTCCAACCCCTAACATCCTGTGATCAGGACCCTGGAGACAACAGAGTCTATTGTGATGTTTTTATTAGGTGGCCTGTACAGAGCCCTTGTAGACACCAGTGCTCAGTGTACTCACATACCTTCTAATTATGGAGGGGCAGAGCCCATAACCATATAAGGAGTTACTGGAAGGTCCCAAGAGTTGACTATGTTGCAGGCTGAAATAAGCTTGACTAGGAACGATTGGGAGAAATATACTATTTGTAACTGGTCCTGATGTGCCTTGTATTCTTGGTATTGACTTTTTACAGGAGGGATATTTTAAAGACCCAAAAGGGTATAAGTGGGCTTTTGGAATAGCAGCTGAAGGCAAAGACCAGCTGTCTACTAGGCCCTCTCAGATTACCCTTCCATAGTGGGCCAGCATGAGGTACAGGATGTGAAACTGCCAATTGCCTCTTGTACTGTACATCACAGGTAATACTGAACCAAGCAAGACTCTGGTGCCCATGCATAAGCTGATTCATTGACTAGAAAATCAAAATGTCACCACAAAGACTCACCCTTCAACGGCCTGATATGGACAGTGTGAAAGCCAGATGGAGAGTGGAGACTGACAATAGAGTATTGTGGCCTGAACAAAGTGACTCCTCCTATCAGTGCAGCTGTGCCAGAGCGCATGGGATTGCAAAATCTTCTCTAGCCAGTGAATCAGACACTGTGAAGAACAAAACAAAAACATTGCATGCATGCTGAAAGAAAACATCCTGCAGAAGCTAGCCCTCCTGACACGCTGACACCTTTTATAGGGGGAATTCTTTTAGATTGTATACAAGGCTGGGTTCTATTGGTTAATTGAAAGATAAGAAAGATTTTAAACAGCTACTTCAGGTAATAGAGCCATTGAGGGATTAGGAATGCTGTTAGGGACTATTTCTTCTGTTAAGGGATTCTGGGACTTCTGTTAAGGACACACTAAGATTCTGTAATGCTGGGGATTCTGCAATGATGTAATAAAGGACTTCTGAGAGGACTTCTGAGATTCTCTACTCTCTACATTTCTGGAATTCCGTTGTGGAGTAATAATGGGGTTCGTGCTTCATTCATCACCCAATGGCCCCCTGAATTGGGGGTTACTACACACAGCTGTACCAGACATTTTGGAACTCCAGTATGAACTGGAATCCAATGTCTGCTACAACAGACATCGCTAACACTTTCTTCCTATAGCAGAGGAATGCAGGCCTCAATTTGCTTTCACCTGGAGGGGCATCCAGTACACCTGGAATCGATTGCCCCAGGAGTATAAACACAGTCCAACAATTTGTCACAGAGTGATCCTGACTGCATTGGAGAAGGGTGGAGCTCCAAAGCATTTGCAGTATAAACCAGGCTTTTCCTTATTGCCACAGCTCATTGTCTGAAAAAAATCTAGTCTGGAACCTGGAACCAGCACCACAACCCGGAGGGGAAATTCTCCTCTGGAGGGAGTTTCTGTGTTACGTTCTTTCCTGTATATTTTTGTATATACTGTAAATACTGTATATTTTTAATATATTCATTGCATTTCATTCTGCTTGTAAAATACAGCCTTTTTCATCCGCTTCTCCGACTAAGTTAGCTGTGGTTGTGTGGAGGGCGGATTGAACTTTCTCACTACCACATAAATAATTAGCTACCCCAACGTGAGGCTTGGAATAATTGCTTTTCAGACGCAGAGCAAAATTTGTTTTATTTATTTCTGCTCAGATCAGGGGGACTAGCATGAAAATGCTGTGGATTTTTAAACAACTAGTATTCTCAATTTTCAGCGTATTAATCTACAAATATTTACTGGGACTGCTGTGTGATCATTTAGGCAGGTACTTAACATATAAATTATACTTATGGTTTAAGTATAAGATTCAGCTTCTCTATGACCAGTTTCTGGGATTCTTTTGGCTTAATAGGTACGGGAATGTGACTGCTAAGACATTGCCCATTGAGATACATGAGTTTAAGATTCCAGTAGGTGAAAGAGTAATTCTAAGTGATGGCTGGGATCCAAAGATGATTTATTTGATGTGTGTGAATCTGCTGCTGGTGATAGTGATCATGTACTTGTTAATTGCACTGTACAGGGAGAAGGCGGTATCTAAGGCCTGTTTCATTTTTAAGCATAGACCAAAGCGGAGGAGACATGCCTCTAATTCAACCCCAGAGATTTTTAGTGATGAGGAGAATGGAGAATCTTAATCAGCTAAGAATAGAGCTAAACAGGCTATTGGGAAGGCTGCTTTGAATGGTGCTGTTGGTGATTCTGGCAATCAGCCAGTGGCAGTGCCTAACATGGCGGCAGGCATTAGAGGGGCAAAGCCATTTCCTTCTTCTTCGGCAGGACTGGAAGTGTCCTCTGCAGCAACTGATCCGTCTCAAAACTTGTCGGCTTCTATTAAGGTGGCTGTGAATTCAAACACAGGCTCCAATTAAGCGAGTAGCAGCTTTGGATAGGAGAGGAAAATGCATAGCTGATCCAACAGCTGACAGGGAGAGAAGCAAGATTCCTCTGCTGGTGAGGGAACTTCTGTTAAAAAAGATCCTGCTGAGGAGGAAGAGAAGGTTGTCTTAAAGATATAGCTGAGTCATTGGGACCATCACTGGATGGAGATCCAGCAGGGCAGATTGCAGGTCCTGGTAAGACAGCAGCTAATTGAGGTGCTTCTGAGCTTAAAGAGATCCTTAGGAGAGTGGCAGCAGGATCATGGGGACAACAACTAGAGGAAGATGAGGCAGAGGAGGAGTCAGGTGATAACATTCAGCACACTAGCGCCCCCTGCCAGTAGATAAGGCATGTGAGGAAGGATTACATCAGAGCAGAGAATGAGCCACTTCTAACTTGGCTTGGTAGATGTTTCGATACAGGTGCAGCAGCTCTGATAGTGGGAGACAAGTCAGCGTCTCAGCTAGGCACTGTCTCAAAGGATAACGGAATAGACATCTAGGCAGGACTATCGGTAAGGTTAATCTGTGTATACGCCTTTTATTGGTAGCTCTCATGAGATACCCATCCTGAGATGATCTTCCACGGAATCCTAAACCCTGGACTACCATAGATGAGGGAATTAAGCATCTGACAGAATTTGCTGTCAGAGAGGTACTCTATGGAGGCCATGAGACTCTGAATCCTGATGAAATTCCTGTAGGAACTGGTCTTGCTAAAAAGCTCATCAAACTTGCTCCTCCTAACTATGCAAATATTCTGGCAAGCACAATTGTGGCAAGAAATTATGGCGGAGCTCCTCCTACGGTTGGACAATTCACTGATCAAATGAGACAATAGGAGGACAGCATGACACGTGTTTCTTTGGTTTCAGCCATTGAAACTCTGTCTGGAAACACTGACAATTGCATGAAAGAGCTGAAGGATGAATTTAAAAAAAACATCTCCCAATCGACACAAAGAGATAATTCCAATTCTTTCTCCAGATGAATACAAGTCTCAGCTGTGAGGAATAGGCGTCCTCCAAGGATGTCATTCCAAAACAGATCCAACCAAAACAGACCACAGAGGCAATCACGTGCGAGTATTTGGATAACTCTGCTTTATGAGTTTGGTGAGAACATGAACAGATGGGATGGGCAACAATCTTCTGATCTTTTCAGGTGACTCAGGGAACTGCAGAGTGGCAGAACCCGAGGTAGCAATACCAGAAGGGTAGCTGTTACTTCCGCAGTTTCCCAGAACAACTCTAATAGCTCCAACAGTGATTCCACTTCTGACACCTGATGCTGTGCTAACTGCACATGTGGACATGTTCCCCATACTTAGGGGTGCCCTGCCTCCTGCCAGGGGGAGGAGAGGGGTAACAGAGATAACAGAATCTATTGGGATGTGTACATCCAGTGGCCTGGCACTTCACCATTTCAGAAGTACAGGGCCTTGGTTGACACAGGGGCTCAGTGCACCACAATGCCATCAAATTATCAGGGATCAGAGGCTATAACTATTCTGGGAGTCACTGGTGGATCTCAAGAGTTAACCAAGGTGGAGGTTGATATAAGTTTAACTGGTAAACAGTGGAGGAAGCACACAGTTGTGACCGGACCTGACGCACCTTGTATTCTGGGAATTTGTAACCCTAAAAGTTACAAATGGGCTTTGGGAGTAGCATCTGTAGAAGTTGATGGACAAAAACTGAAGCTGTCTGTTAGATCTGAGCTTTCTGATAAAACTGCAGTTGTGGGACAGCACAAGATTCAGGACATTAAATTGCCGGTTGCTTCTCAGCCTGTGCATCACAGACAATACAGAACCAACCGTGACTCTCTGTTGCCCATTCAGAAGCTGATTCATCAGCTGGAGTGTCAGAAAGTCATCAGCAAAACTCATTCCCCTTTCAACAGTCCAGTGTGGCCTGTGCCAAAGCAGAATGGAGACTGGCGTCTGACAGTCGACTACCGAGCTCTGAATGAAGTAACTCCACCTATGAGTGCAGCAGTACCAGACATGATGGAACTCCAGTATGAGCTGGAATCCAAAGAGGCCAAATGGTATGCTACCATAGACATTGCTAATGCCTTCTTCTCTATTCCCATAGCAGAGGAATGCAGGCCTCAGTTTGCTATCACCTGGAGAGGAATCCAGTACACTTTCAACAGATTGCCAATGGGCTGGATCCACAGCTCCAGCATCTGTCATGCAGTGATCCACGATGCTCTGGAGAAAGGTGGTGCTCCAGAACACATCCAGTTCATCGATGATATCATCGTCTGGGGTAAAACTGCTGAGGAAGTCTTCGAGAAAGGTGTTGCAGTTTGGGCTGGGTGCCCTCTGCTACATGAGGTGCTTCCTGTGTCCAGAGGTCCAGCCCAGTGGGTGGACACAGGAAACTAGGTATTTCTACCATAATTCTCTGCACCACCACTATAAGATTCCAGTGCGAGGTCTGGCACCTCCTCTTTCTTCCTCGCTGCCGCACCCAGTTAACTGGGGAGATGTCGTCTCCTGGCCATGTGCCTGGCTAGGCCCAAGGCCACGGGGGGATGGGCAGTCTCAGATCTGGCCAGCTGAGACTAGCCTAGAGTGGGGAGGGGGAAGAAGGAGCCCTGGGGGTCTTGGATGTGCCCCCAGGTGGGGATGAGATCTTCTTGGGTATGTTTTGGGATTTTCTTTTGTCACTGCGCTTCTGTTTCTCTGTAAACATTCACTGCTTTTTCCATGTAAACTTTCCATCACTTTTGCAATCCCTTTGTCTGAGTTGTTTTGATTTGTTTGTTTGTGTTTTGTTTTGTTTTGTTTTGTTTTGTTTTGTTTTGGTTTTGCCCGTGGTCGGGAGGGGGGCTGCCTCAACCCACTACATTATTGGTAGCAGAGGATGGTTTCGATGGGGAGGAGGTCTGCCCTCAGCCCCTTTGCATTCTTGGTGAGTCAGCCAGGAGTAGGAGTTTGTTACTGTGGTCACTCTGCAGATCGGATTGCAAAAGACGGAGAGTTTAAAATTAGTTCTGGGCGTTGGTTTGGGTTTTAGAAGTTGGGGCTCAAGTTTTGTTGTTGGGGCGATTGTGTGAGTTCTTGTGGATTGCAGGTGGACACCTGGTGCGTGGCCGGTGGCACGGAGCCCCCTCCTGCTCTTTTAAGCAGGGGTGGTTCTTGACCATCGGCACTGGGGTACTGCTTAAGAACGCGGAACCTGCCCTTCCTCCACATTCATTCTCTGCGGAGCGACAGAAGCGGCGGGGAGTGAAGCGGGGGAGGGGCAGCGGCGAGCAGATCAAAGTCAGGTCCGTTCTCGCTGCGGGGATAGAGCCAGCCGTGGCGAGCGGGAGAGCCCAGCTCCTGAAACCCAAGAGGGCGAACGGGGACCCCAGTTGGAAAGCCGTTCTCAAGGGCTCTGAGAACGCCTTTATGGCTTTCGCTGGAGGAGCTGTTTGAATGCCCGAGGGGTGGAGGTGATTTTGATTCTGTACCGCGGCGATAGAGGTGACCGGAGCCCTGCTGTATGCTCAGGCTGCGGCAGCGGGGGCCCCGGCCGTGCACTCGGGCTGTAGCAGGGCCGGCCCTAGTCTCTTCCCCGATCTTTCGGACGAGTTCCGAAAATGGCGCCAAGCACCTGGCACTACCTCCCTTCTTCTCAGTAGGTTGTGGTGTAGTCCCTCCCTCTTCTGGGGGAGGGTTGTGTAGTTGGATGCTGTCACGCCTCGGTACGCGAACGCCCAGCGGGAGGGCGGTGTACTGTGACATGCATCTGTAGAGCCTCGGGCCGCGGCTGGAAGCGGTCAGCACTGGGCTTGGGATAGGTCCGTGCAGGGTTGTGGAAGGCTCAGCGTGCTGTTTTCCTGGAGGGGTGGAGAAGCAGTTAGAGCCTGATTGTTCTGACTGGCTTGCCCCAGGGGTGGAAATATGCCACTGAGTAAATAGAGATGGAAATAAAGGTTTGGTTGAGGAGCTGTGAGGCTTTTCCAGGTGACCAGCATGTCCAACAGATCCATGAAGAACTTGCACTGCAGAAGAGTGAACTCTGCAGCGCTGGGAGGTTCCATTAGCTGAGAGAAGAACTGGAATGGACTGATGCTTGAGCCTGAATGAGAGACTGTTTGGGTGGATGCCCAGATGAAGATAAGGCCTTCGCTGGACATGTCATCAGAAGATTTCTGATTTGATGATATGTTTGGGGTGCAGAGATTATGGTATGAAATAAAGGGTGGCATGTTGCAGTTTGGGCTGGGTGCCCTCTGCTACATGAGGTGCTTCCTGTGTCCAGAGGTCCAGCCCAGTGGGTGGACACAGGAAACTAGGTATTTCTACCAGAATTCTCTGCACCACCACTATAAGATCCAGTGCGAGGTCTGGCACCTCCTCTTGCTTCCTCGCCGTCACCCGGTAACTGGGGGAGATGTCGTCTCCTGGCCATGTGCCTGGCTAGGCCCAAGGCCACAGGGGGATGGGCAGTCTCAGATCTGGCCAGCTGAGACTAGCCTAGCAGTGGGGAGGGGGGAAGAAGGAGCCCTGGGGGGAATTGGATGTACCCCCAGGTGGGGATGGGATCTTTCTGGGTATGTTTTGGGGTTCTATTTTGTCACTGTGCTTCTGGCTCTCTGTAAACATTCACTGCTTTTTCATTTAAACTTTCCATCACTTTTGCAATCCGTTTGTCTGAGCTGTTATTTTTGCCTGTGGTGGGGAGGGGGGCTGCCTCAACCCACTACATTTAGGTAAAACTGTTTGGGTATTTTCTCCCTCAGGAGAGGCTAAACCTGTCCGAGGGGTGGTTTCAGCTGAAGGTCCGGGTCACACTTATTGGGTAATGCAAGAGAATGGTGAAATTCAGTGTATTCCACAAAGAAATCTAACTTTAGCTGAAAGAGTTTAATTTCAGAGTGTTGTACAGCTACATCGCGCCCAAAGGAAGAATCCTTGAGGAATCCACGGTGCACGAACCCTGAGAGCCCTGAGAGCCCTGAGTCAACTGAGAGTCCCTGTTGCCCTGCTTCCCTGTTTCCCTTTTCTTCGCTTCGTCTGCGAAGAGACAAACTGTTTTCCATTTTTCTTGTTTCTTGGACTTCTGAATCATCTACACCTGACGATAGCCGGAATGGACTATGGACTCTACTTGCAAATTGTAGCTATTGTTTTAGATTGGATGGACAGTATGAACAGCCAATGAAATTGTTTAGAAGCGGTGGATTGTGACCGGTTGGGGCTGTGCCTTTAAGAAAGAGACAGTTGCTGAACACTCTGGCTGAATGTTTTTGATATTGGAACAAAAACAAGATAGTCTAAACTAATTTCATTGGTAGATTGTAGAATGCAATTTTAAGTTTGGGTTCTGTTAGTTCAGTCTGGTCTGGGTTCAGGCTGGGTGCAGTCTGTGCTTCTCTGTCCTGTGGGCTGGACGGCTTCTCTCTTTCTGAAGCAGGAACGGCCTTGAGTTAACAGCTAACCAGATAAGAGAACTAATTCTTGCATGTGCTTGTGAGCTAACAGAATTTTTCTTCCTTAATTGCCTTTATCTCTCTCTCTAACCCTTTTTGGGAAAAAGGGGAGGTAGGGAAGGGAGAGAGGGGGGTTCAGGGAACCCCCCTGGCCGGCTGGAGGGAAAAGGCTTTTCTGCATTTCGTCCATTGCTGTGTATTTCTGTATATATTGTAAATATTGTATATTTGTGTACATATTCATTGCATTCCATTTCTGCCTGTAAATATAGCTTTCATCTGCTTTTCTGACTGAGCTAGCTGTGGTTTCTTTCTTTGTGTGTGGGGAGGGAACTTTCTCACCCCACCACACCCCCCTCCTCCCTCCCAACAGAGAAGGGAGAAAAGGAAGGAGCAAATCCACCAGACAATAATTTGGAGTCCGCTTGGAAGTAGAGAGGTAAAGAGTTTTCTTTAATCTATATATATATGACAAATAACAGGAAAAGGTTCACAAGGGCAAGGAACAAGGATGGATGGGAGTGGGACCAAAAAAAAAAAGAGAATAATACAAAACCAGCCTTTCTCTGAGGAGGTGCAGAGGCAGCAGGGAGAAGGATCAAGTCTGACCACGTGGCAGAGGAGCAGGAGGGCAGCTGCAGTAGCTCTCATCCAGCAGAGGCAGGAGCCTAAAGCCCCTAACAGCTACAATGTCCTGCTTTTTATACCCTATCTGGGCAGGGAGGGGGGAGTGGAACAGACTCAGCTTCCCGGGGGAGAAACGCCCTGCAGGGAGTGCAAAGTACCTGCAAGCCCTCCAGCCTGCTTTGTGTTTTTTTTTTTTTTGTTTCCCCACCTCAAACTGGTTCTCTTCTAGGCCAGATCCTGGTGCCTGAGGTCTAAAATTCCTTGAACTGGTTCTCTTCTAGCCTAGATCCTCATGCCTGAGGTAAAAAATCCCTTGAACTGGTTCTCTTCCATCCCAGATCCTCATGCCTGAGGTCTAAAAATCCCTTGAACTGGTTCTCTTCTGTGGATGAGTGGGCTATAAAACGGGGTCTGGACGTGCTCACTCAGATTACAAGCAAGGACCTGCAAAAGAAGAGAGCTGAGCATAAGGAGCAGATGAATAGCCCTGGAGTTGTTTATGTCCTTGAAGAGCAGTGGAGTGGAAAGTCCCCGGGGGCTGAAAAACAGGACGTTGTGGTTAAGGAATGTGGCTAAAGAATGTGGAACTGATAACTTGTTAGGGGAGGGGTTGATGTTTAGCAAACGACCAATAGCATTTTGACTAGTAGGCATAATTAACAGCAATTGTATATAAGCTGAAGTGTTACCTTAATAAAGTTGGACTTAGTTAATCATATTGATTACGTGCCAGCCACTTCTTGCAACATAGTGGTGCCCGAACAGGGACCCTATTGAAAGGGTGAAAGCTTCGGAAAATGTCCGTAGCAGCGTTCCGCGGGGACGAAGAGGTTCGTTCGGTGATGTGGGCAAGAAGCCGGCCCGGGATAGCAGTACCGGAGGTCGCAAGATAAGGGCGACCTGAGGAGGTGCAGACGTGGTGAGCCAGACTGCTATTGGGACTGTGCGCACAGGTACTAATGCTGAGAAAATGGATAGGCAGGCCACGTATAATGATGAGCTTTTTAGAAAAGCGAAGTAGCTCTTAACTTATTTTTAAGTTCCCTTGTGTGGTGGGGTGAGAAAGTTCCCTCCCCACACACAAGGAAAGAAACCACAGCTAGCTCAGTCGGAAAAGCAGATGAAAGCTATATTTACAGGCATCAATGGAATGCAATGAATATGTACACAAATATACAATATTTACAATATATACAGGAAAATACAGCAATGAACACAATGCAGAAAAACCTTTTCCCTCCAGCCAGCCAGGGGGGTTCCCTGAACCCCCCCCTCTCTCCCTCCCCACCTCCCCTTTTTTCCCAAAAAGGGTTAGAGAGAGAGAGAAAGGCAATTAAGGAAGAAAAATTCTGTTAGCTCAAAAGCACATGCAAGAATTAGTGTTCTTATCTGGTTAGCTGTTAACTCAAGGCCGTTCCTGCTTCAGAAAAGAGAGAAGCCATCCAGCCCACAGGACAGAGAAGCACAGACGGCACCCAGACCAGACACAGACTGAACCAACAGAACCCAAACTCAAAACTGCACCCCACAATCTACCAATGAAATTAGTTTAGACGATCTTGTTTTTGTTCCAATATCAAAAACATTCAGCCAGAGTGTTCAGCAACTGTCTCTTTCTTAAAGGCATAGCATCAACCGGTCACAATCCACCTCTTCTAAAACAATTTCATTGGCTGTTCATACTGTCCATCCAATCTAAAGCAATAGCTAAAACTGGTAAGTGAAGTCCATAGTCCATTCCGGCTATCCTCAGGTGTAGATGATTCAGAAGTCCAAGAAACAAGAAAAATGGAAAACAGTTTGTCTCTTCGCAGACGAAGCGAAGAAAAGGGAAACAGGGCAACAGGGGCTCTCAGTTGACTCAGGGTTCTCAGGGCTCTCAGGGTTCGTGCACCGTGGATTCCTCAAGGATTCTTCCTTTGGGCGCGATGTAGCTGTACAACACTCTGAAACTAAACTCTTTCAGCTAAAGTTAGATTTCTTTGGGGAATACACTGAATTTCACCATTCTCTTGCATTACCCAATCAGTGTGACCAGGACCTTCAGCTGAAACCACCCCTCGGACAGGTTTAGCCTCTCCTGAGGGCGAAAATACCCAAACAGTTTTACCTAACAGATTCTTTCCTCTAACAACAGGAACTCTATCACCTTCTACTTTCTGTAGCAGATCTGAGTGTGCCGGTCCAGCTCGGTTCACTGAACCTCTACTATTTACCAGCCAGGTTGCTTGTGCTAAATGCTTTTCCCAGTTTTTCAAAGATCCACCCCCATGGCTTTAAGAGTGGTCTTCAGCAAACCGTTGTAGCGTTCAATCTTCCCTGCAGCTGGTGCATAGTAGGGGATGTGGAATATCCACTCAATGCCATGCTCTTTGGCCCAGCTCTTTACAAGGTTGTTTTTGAAATGAGTTCCGTTGTCTGACTCAATCCTCTCTGGAGTTCCATGTCTCCACAGGATTTGTCTCTCCAGACCAAGAATGGTGTTGCGTGCAGTTGCATGTGGAACTGGATAAGTTTCCAACCATCCAGTGTTTGCCTCTACCATAGTGAGCACATACTGCTTACCAGAACGAGAACGTGGTAGAGTGATGTAGTCAATCTGCCAAGCTTCACCATACTTGTACTTGGACCATCTGTCACCATACCATAAGGGCTTAAGTCGCTGTGCCTGCTTAATAGCAGCACAAATGTCACAGTCATGGATGACTTGTGTGATAGCATCCATGGAAATGTCTATGGATCTGTCACGTGCCCACTGGTAGGTTGCATCTCTGCCTTGATGTCCTGTCGAATCGTGAGCCCACCGAGCTAAGAATATCTCACCTCGGTGTTTCCAGACGAGATCAAGATCAGAGTCCATGTCTGCTTGAGAAACTCTTGCAGCTAGATCTGCCTGATGGTTGTGTTGCTGTTCCTCAGTAGCTTTGCTCTTAGGGATGTGAGCATCAATGCGTCTCACCTTCACTGGAATTCTCTCGATTCGATCAGCAATGTCCTGCCACAGGTCAGCTGCCCATATAGGCTTTCCTTTTCTCTGCCAACCACTCTTTTTCCAGTTCTTTAGCCAACCCCACAGAGCATTGGCTACCATCCATGAGTCGGTGTAGAGAGAAAGCTTTGGCCACCTCTCACGTTCAGCTACGTCGAGAGCTAGCTGGACAGCTTTTACCTCTGCGAACTGACTGGATTCTCCTTCTCCATCCTTTGCCTCTGCAACTCGGCGTGTTGGACTCCACACTGCAGACTTCCACCTTCGCTTGTTCCCGACAAGACGACAGGAACCGTCTGTGAACAGAGCATATTTCTTTTCATCATCAGAAAGGTCATTGTAAGGAGGAGCTTCCTCAGCACGAGTTACTCTCTGCTCTGGAGGTTTAGTACAGTTGGTACCTTCAGGCCAACTTGAGATCACCTCCACCAGACCAGGTCTTTCAAGATTTCCCATTCGAGCTCTCTGTGTTATCAGAGCCATCCACTTAGACCAGGTAGAGTCTGTTGCATGATGTGGTGTGGAACCCTTGCCTTTGAACATCCAATTCAAAACTGGTAATCTGGGAGCTAAGAGAAGTTGTGATTCAGTTCCAATCACTTCAGAAGCTGCTTTTACTCCTTCATAGGCAGCTAGAATCTCTTTCTCTGTTGGAGTATAATTAGCCTCTGAACCTCTGTAACCTCTACTCCAAAAACCAAGAGGTCGTCCACGTGTCTCACCTGGAGCTCTCTGCCACAAGCACCAGGTTGGACCATTGTCACTTGCAGCCGTGTACAAAATGTTCTTAATGTCCGGACCATCTCGGACAGGTCCCAGACCCATTGCTTGAACCACCTCTTGCTTTATCTGGTCAAAGGCTGCTTGTTGTTCAGGTCCCCAGTGGAAATTGTTTCTCTTTCGAGTCACATCATACAGAGGTTTCACAATCTGACTGTATCCAGGAATGTGCAGTCTCCACAACCCCACTCTCCCCAAGAAACGTAGAGTTTCTTGCTTGCTCATGGGATTGGCCATGGTAGAGACTCTATTTACCACATCCACTGGAATGTGTCGGCGTCCATCCTGCCACCGCACTCCCAGAAACTGGATCTCTCTGGTAGGTCCTTTCACCTTGTCTCGCTTGAGGGCAAAACCTGCATTCAGAAGAATGTCAATGACTTTGTTACCTTTCTCGAAGACTTCCTCAGCAGTTTTACCCCAGACGATGATATCATCGATGAACTGGATGTGTTCTGGAGCACCACCTTTCTCCAGAGCCTCGTGGATCACCGCATGACAGATGCTGGAGCTGTGGATCCAGCCCATTGGCAATCTGTTGAAAGTGTACTGGATTCCTCTCCAGGTGAAAGCAAACTGAGGCCTGCATTCCTCTGCTATGGGAATAGAGAAGAAGGCATTAGCAATGTCTATGGTAGCATACCATTTGTCCTCTTTGGATTCCAGCTCATACTGGAGTTCCATCATGTCTGGTACTGCTGCACTCATAGGTGGAGTTACTTCATTCAGGGCTCGGTAGTCACCTGTCAGACGCCAGTCTCCATTCTGCTTTCGCACAGGCCACACTGGACTGTTGAAAGGGGAATGAGTTTTGCTGATGACTTTCTGACTCTCCAACTGACGAATCAGATTCTGAATGGGCAACAGAGAGTCACGGTTGGTTCTGTATTGTCTGTGATGTACAGTCTGAGAAGCAACCGGCAATTTAATGTCCTCAATCTTGTGTTGTCCCACAACTGCAGATTCATCAGAAAGATCAGGTCTAACAGACAGCTTCAGCTTTTGTCCATCAATTTCTACAGATGCTACTCCAAAAGCCCATTTGTAACCTCTAGGGTCTTTGAAACGCCCTTCTCTCAGAAAATCAATTCCCAGAATACAAGGTGCATCAGGTCCGGTCACAACTGTATGCTTCCTCCACTGTTTACCAGTTAAACTTATATCAACCTCCACCTTGGTTAACTCTTGAGATCCACCAGTGACTCCCAGAATAGTTATTGCTTCTGATCCCTGATAATTTGATGGCATTATGGTGCACTGAGCCCCTGTGTCAACCAAGGCCCTGTACTTCTGAAATTGTGAAGTGCCAGGCTGTGAGAGTCTAAAGCTTGTCTCTCCTGGTGTGACTCAACAAAGATAAAATCACTTGCTGCTTGCCCAGACAATAGCTGATGTGCGTTGGGCAGAGCCACTGGAAGGACTCTTGGAAGGTGCAAAGATAACCTTGCTCACCGGACTGCAGCTGGCCTACAGCAATGGTCCAAGGGCCCAGCCATCATGCCTTCAGGACAAGATCATTTCCAGCCATCAGATACCCCCGGAAAGGACAATGGATTCCCTGATGTGTAAAGGGTGTGTGGGTAGGTAGATGGAGCAGGAGGAGGTGGAGGCCTCCTCCCCCCTCCATCCAGACGGCTGCCCAAACTCACTTGAGTACACAAAAAGATTTCCTGGGGAAGATACCTGGACACTTACCGAAGGATGATTTCCCAGAACGATATCCTGGGGAACAATGCCTGGACACTTGCCTGAGGACTAAAAAACTGTATAAAAGACTGGAGCAACTACTGGCTTTTGGTGAAGAAAATTGAAGAATAAAGCTGGAGAAGCAAGATGCAGCACCACACACGCTGGAAAGATCACGGTGTGAGAAACGAGCTCACTGCTGAAATTTATAACCAGTTTATTATAAAATAAAGGCAACACAGCGCTGGGCGCATAGCGAATTTGCTAGAGGCACACCTGAACAACACGAGTTGAACTTATATAGGCGGCAAACATACATATTCATATTCAAACATACATATTCCCCAGCACGCTCCCACCCCTCTCCATCAGGACTGAGACAATACCTGCACTTTTGACCTGGCCAGTCTTTAGACATGTTGGCACCTCACCTTTCTCTCACAATACAGACCATAATCAACCAATCGGCCCAACGATCGAGCCCCAGGTCCCCAGTAATTGCCCTTGCGAAAGCCAAATATTAAAACATATTTCTCACAATCCCTCCCCTTCTTTCTACTATATTTGGCTTGAGCCATAATAACCTAACTTGGGAACAATTCTATAACAAGCAAAAGGATTCCAATTTCAACTTCCTGGTAAAAGGAATGGGATAACAATTGATGTTCCTTGCCTGAAAATATTTCCTCTTTTACTTTGCTAGGTACCACACCCAGGGAGCGGGTATGGCATATCTGGGTGACAACTTTCTCCCTCCGAGTGGTTAATCCTGGGAATTAGGAGTCCGGTTTGACTTGCAGCTCCACTCACACGGCCTATGGGGTTGCTGCCCATAGCCATGGTTCTAGATCTTCTTCATGGCAATCACAGAGGTCTACCCGGTCTTGCCTCCTTCAATCCCCACCAATGCTCTGCTCGGACCATGTCCCTTTCCCTTGTCCAGGGAGGTTGTACCAATTTCGAACCCCGACCTGTTTCTAGTTTGTGATGTTTTCAGGCAAGGACCATTACCACTCCTGTTCTGATACTTGAACTCATCTCATAACCATCTTTATGTACTCCATTTGGGGTACCACAGTCCGTTCAGTGGGTGGATGCACTGGTCCTTTCATCCGTCTGTATTGCAGTCTCTGTGGTCCCACTAGCTGAACACAGTTTTTGGTGCTCTCCTCTGTCCTAATCACTTCAAATTATAACCATCTAGTTGCAACTTATTAATACCAAACAACTATTCCAGCAATGTTCCAACAAGCCAATTTACATTTGATAATCAAGAAGTTAAAGCTTTTGAACTCACAGGAAACCTAATTCCATAACTACAATAGCATACATTTATAACCACACACACTCTCAGCACATAAGAAATCTAAAGCTAACTCATTTTGAGTGAACAGTTGTCAAGCTTTTGTCACACCTGTGCTTACATTCATTACAATCTAGCAAAAATATATAGCAGAAAATCACAGTGCAGCAGAAAAATGTACCATCACTTTAGTAGGCCTGATTACTAATTCAACCTGTTCACCATTGCTAATGTTGGAGGAGAATTTATCCACACCTGGGGACATGGTCTTAGATTTTGATTGGACTCCTTTCAGTTCAGTCAGGATAAAACACTCCAATTATAACAAATACCATTTACAACATTTACACTTTACCTATCCCCAATGACATCAAGTCCCAGGATGTTTTATACACAGAATGAAATGGGGGCTTCCCTTGATGTTTCCTTGCAATGGACTTCGCACGAGCTCCAGAGCCTTCAGACTGAGGTCTTCCAGGTGTTACGTAATTCACGCTGAAGCAAGTTTTGCTTTTTCTGTGCAGTCAGGCTCAGAGGCACACTCCTGAAGTGGTCCCTTTTACTCACGAAACATGTGTCCACCCTTGTTCTGCAGTATGGACAGCTGTATCTGTTGTTAACAAAACCAAGAAAACATCCTTCCCAGAGGGAAATTAGTGACTGTAACCGGTTGATGCTATGCCTTTAAGAAAGAGACAGTTGCTGAACACTCTGGCTGAATGTTTTTGATATTTGAACAAAAACAAGATAGTCTAAACAACTAATTTCATTGGTAGCTGTGAGTGCAATTTTGAGTTTGGGTTCTGTTAGTTCAGTCTGTGTCTGGTCTGGGTTCAGGCTGGGTGCAGTCTGTGCTTCTCTCTTTCTGAAGCAGGAACGGCCTTGAGTTAACAGCTAACCAGATAAGAACACTAATTCTTGCATGCATTTTCTGAGCTAACGGAATTTTTCTTCCTTAATTGCCTTTCTCTCTCTCTCTAACCCTTTTTGGGAAAAAGGGGAGGTGGGGAGGGGGGGGGGGGGGTTCAGGGAACCCCCCTGGCCGGCTGGAGGGAAGAGGTTTTTCTGCATTGTGTTCATTGCTGTATTTCCCTGTATATATTGTAAATATTGTATATTTGTGTATATATTCATTGCATTCCATTGATGCCTGTAAATATAGCTTTCATCTCCTTTTCCGACTGAGCTAGCTGTGGTTTCTTTCCCTGTGTGTGGGGAGGGAACTTTCTCACCCCACCACATATTTTTAATTGGCGCCCCAACGCGCGGCTGTGGATAGTTGCTGTCCAGAAGCAGAGCAAAAGTTGCTTGATTTATTGTCTGCTCAGGTCGGAGTTGCAAGGATGAAAGTGTTTTGGATTTTAGAGCGTTTGGTCTTTTCAATTTGTTCGGTACTGGTCTACAAGTACTTCCTGGGATTGATTTGCGATCGCTTAGGCAGATACTTGATGTATAAATTGTATTTATGGTTTAAGTATAAGATTCAGCTTCTCTATGACCGGTGCCTGGGATTCTTTTGGCTTAATAGATACAGGAATGTGACCTCAACCACTCTGCCCATAGAGATAAAGGAGTTTAAGATCCCAGTTGGTGAAAGGGTTGTTTTAGGTGATGGCTGGGATCCGAAGGTGATTTATTTGATGTGTGCTATCCTGCTGTTGGTGATAAGCAATGCGTACTTGTTTTATGCTCTGTACCAGGAGAAGAAAATATCTAAGGCCTGTTTTGTAATTAGGCGTAGGCCCAAGAGGAGAAAGAACAGCTCTAACTCGACCCCAGAAATATCTAGTGATGAGGAGAAGGGAGGATCTGTATCAGTTAAAGATAAAGCTAAAAATTCCATCGGAAAGGCTGCTCTGAACGGTGCTGTTGGTGGTTCTGGCAATCAGCCAGCTGCTGCGGCAGCGGCAGCGCCTAACATGGCGGCTCCCCCCGCCCTCGGCAGCCATTAGCAAGGCAAAGCCAGTTCCTCCTTCTTCTTCAGCAGGACCGGAAGTGTCCTCCACAGCAGCTGATCCATCTCAAAACCTGTCAGCTTCTGTTAAGCCAGCTGTAAATTCAAACACAGCTCCAGTTAAGCAGGTAGCTGTTTTAAATACAAGAAGTGGAAAGAGCAAAGCTGACCCAGAAGCTGATGCTGGTGAGGAACTTCTGCTTTAAGAGACCCTGCTGAGGAAGAGGAGAAGATTTGTCTTAAAGATATAGCTGAGTTATGGAGAACATCACTGGATGGAAATGCAGGGCAAATTGCTGACAGCAGAACAACTAGAGGTGGTACTCCTGACCTTAAAGAGATTCTTAGGAGAGTGACAATAAGATTAATGGGGCAACAAGTTCAGGAAGAGGAGGAAGAGGAGGAGTCAGATGATATTCTGGACTGTTCTTCCCCAAGAGAAGAGCTAAGGAATGTGCGTAAAGATTACATCAGAGCAGATAAGGAGCCAACCCTAGCTTGGCTTGGAAGATGCTACGATACAGGTGCTCCAGCTCTAATGGTTGGAGACAAGTCAGCAGCTCAATTAGAAACTCTCTCAAAGGATAATGGAATAGATAGACATCTAGGCAGGACTCTCGGTAAGGTTACTCTGTGGATACGCCTTTTAATGGCAACCCTCATGAGATATCCTTCCCGAGATGATCTCCCATGGAATCCTAAGCCCTGGACTACCATAGAGGAAGGAATTAAGCATCTGAGATAATTTGCTGTTAGAGAGGTACTCTATGGTGGCCATGAGACTCTGAATCCTGATGAAATTCCTGTAGGAACTGGTCTTGCTAAAAAGCTCATCAAACTTGCTCCTCCTAACTATCCAAATATTCTGGCAAGCAGAATTGTGGCAAGAAATTATGGTGGAGCTTCTCCTACGGTTGGCCAATTCACTGATCAGATGAGACAATTGGAGGATAGCATGACACGTGTTTCGTTGGTTTCAGCCATTGAAACTCTGTCTGGAAAAATTGAGAATTGCATGAAAGAGCTGAAGGATGAATTTAAAAATACCATTTCCCAATTGGCACAGAGAGATAATTCCAATTCGTCCTCCAGATGGATACAGGTTTCCTCTGTGAGGAATAGACGTCCTCCAAGGATGTCATTCCAAAACAGGTCATTCCAAAACGGATCCAACCAAAACAGACCACCAAGGCAGTCACGTGGAAGTATTTGGGTAACTCTGTGTGATCAGTTTGGTGAGAACATGAACAGATGGGATGGTCAACCAACTGCTAATCTTCTCAGGAGACTGAGGGAACTGCAAAGTGGCAGAGCCCGAGGTAGCAATACCAGAAGGGTAGCTGTTACTTCCACAGTTCCCCAGGACAACTCTAGTAGCTCCAACAGTGGCTCCAGTTCTAACACTGCACACTGTGCTCATTGCACATCTGGGCATGTTCCCCATAACTAGGGGTGCCCTGCCTCCCGCCAGGGGGAGGAGAGGGGTAACAGATAACAGAATCTATTGGGATGTGTACATCCAGTGGCCTGGCACTTCACAATTTCAGAAGTACAGGGCCTTGGTTGACACAGGGGCTCAGTGCACCATAATGCCATCAAATTATCAGGGATCAGAAGCAATAACTATTCTGGGAGTCACTGGTGGATCTCAAGAGTTAACCAAGGTGGAGGTTGATATAAGTTTAACTGGTAAACAGTGGAGGAAGCATACAGTTGTGACCGGACCTGACGCACCTTGTATTCTGGGAATTGATTTTCTGAGAGAAGGGCGTTTCAGAGACCCTAGAGGTTACAAATGGGCTTTTGGAGTAGCATCTGTAGAAATTGATGGACAAAAGCTGAAGCTGTCTGTTAGACCTGATCTTTCTGATGAATCTGCAGTTGTGGGACAACACAAGATTGAGGACATTAAATTGCCGGTTGCTTCTCAGACTGTGCACCACAGACAATACAGAACCAACCGTGACTCTCTGTTGCCCATTCAGAATCTGATTCGTCAGTTGGAGAGTCAGAAAGTCATCAGCAAAACTCATTCCCCTTTCAACAGTCCAGTGTGGCCTGTGCGAAAGCAGAATGGAGACTGGCGTCTGACAGGTGACTACGAGCCCTGAATGAAGTAACTCCACCTATGAGTGCAGCAGTACAGACATGATGGAACTCCAGTATGAGTGGAATCCAAAGACGCCAAATGGTATGCTACCTAGACATTGCTAATGCCTTCT
>JAAWVA010000039.1:5885671-5923539 GCA_015227895.2 Colaptes auratus | reverse complement strand
TAGAAGTATCACCCCAGCTGCAGAATTGGATCTATCCCAGAATATACTGTAATCTTCTCTTTAATCCCTACCATCCACTCCATAGGAGGCTTCCTCCAATGCTCGCTAGAGGCTTTATCAAAATTTCTGGGCACAGCTTCTTTAATTCCTTGTGTTATTATTGTTCTCAGGTCTCCCATTGTCTGTCTCCCTGAAGCTGTTTGATGGTCCCACTTAGGATCTTGATTAGGCCACTGCTGATTTCCTGGTGTCCCCCCCACCCGATTCTGCCTCTCCCATATTTCACCGCCTGTCTGCCTTTTCCTTGTCTTTGTCCTTATTCTCAGTTGTTTAATGTAAAATATGGGAACAGGGGTAGGGCGTGAAGCCCTAATCCAGACAGCAGCATATTCAGCTTCGTCCCTACTAAAACACCCTTTTAGAATTTGGCATTCCTTTTCTCAAACTCGTCATCATCTCAATACTGTCGTATGATCCCTAACCGCGCTCCTAATCACTGACCGGGGATCAAAACCGAGCGGCGGCAGTTGGAAGCGCCGGCCCCGAGCCACTAGACACCACACCACCACTATCTCCTGGCTACCCCAATACAAATGCTACGTTCTTCCGCAGCGCCGGTGCCGCTCCCTGCAAACGACCGACCCCCCTCACTGTGCCGATCCCTTACAAAGTCAAACCGCAAAAAAACCCTCACACGCCGCAGCCCAGGTCCTTGCCCTCCTGCGGAAAGCCTGAAACCACGGAAAAAAACCTTCCCGAACCAGGTCCCTCAAAAACGAGGTTCCCCCTTAGAAACCGGGACGTCAAACCCGCGAGCGTAACCGCGCCACGGGCCCCTGCAGTTCAAGCCCCACACAGGAACCGACCGAGGATACGAAAAACTCCCGACCGGGTCCCTCACCAGGGACAACCCGAAACCGGGACGTAAAAAAAGCCGAATGAAACCGCAACGCGGGCCCCCACGGCCCAGGCCCCTCTAGAAAACGGACCGCAGGTTACCAAAAACTGCCGACCGGGTCCCTCACCACCGGGACACCGGACACAGGGACGCAGTGCTGGTCGCCGATCCCTACGGACGAACAGTCTCCGCAGCCCCTGGACCGTAGAAACAACGCTACCCCTTCACAGCCCGAATTTCTCCAGGCTGTGAAGGACCACCTGACTACCACCCAGAATCCTGGAACCCCAACCCACAGAGAAATTCCGGGACCCCGTAGCCGGGACCCCTACCCAGGCACACTCGCCAAACGGCCTGGATCCTATGCATCACCTGATTGAAACTCCATCCATCACACCCACAAATTCTTCTGCAAAAACCCAACTGACTATCCGCAATCCACAATATCCCAACAATCCTTGCCTTAGGGCTTGAAGAGACACATTCCTCCCTCCTTCCAACCCCAACTGCCCTTCTCCCGAGATCAACAGGTTATCTACACCTAACCCCCCTTTATTTTCTTCACTAGCCCAGACTTCTGGGTTAATCTCTGCCTTGAACTATCTCACCTCAGCCAGTCTCCCACCTAGCTTCAGTCTCCAGTTTAACATCCTCAGCTACCAGGACTTAAAACCTTTCCCCCTTGCCCCTAAAAACTCGCTCTCCCACACTCCCTCTAGGAACCTTGGTAACACGAGTAACCCTCCTTCTCCGACCTGAGCCGGCCACCTCTGGGCCTGATCCTTCACCAGTCCCTGGTGGGCACGGCTCAGCCACTTAGCTCCTGCTTCGCCTGCGTCTGTGCCAGCGCCTTGCCCGCCACACTACCGCAGGTGCTGGTGCTGCACAAGGGGATACTGCCTTGCAGCCCCGGTGCTCTACGCGCACCCCCTGCACCGCAGCCCTGCCTGCAGCGCAGTCGCAGCCGCCCGGCCCCCGCTCCAGGCCCGCCCGGAGCCGATCCAACTCCTGTAGCAACTGCCGGGTGCGGCCATGGTTGCGGCCGCACTCCCGGTTCCTCCTCCAGCCGTACCAGGCTGTGGCTCAGTTCTGCCTTGTCCCGGGCCAGCCCGGCTGCCAGCTGGTGGCCAGGGCGTCCCGCAGCTGACCCTACGTTCAGCTCCTGGACCTACTGGACATTTTAACATTTAAAAAATAACCCTCCTTCTACTTTTACTGAACATTTTAGCATTTAAAAAATACCCTTAAGATACCTCCCGCAATCTACTTTTCTCTCTCTAGGCCTTCCTCCATCTCCCGCAATCTACTTTTCTCTCTCTAGGCTTTCCCTATTATCCTTAACCCCAGAGGACTGTCCGGGGGTATATCCCTGGGTACCCCTTGTTGCTCCCATGTTTCCCGGGGCTAGTCTACACCTGACCCTTGCCCCATTTCCCGAGGTCCACGCTTTCCATCACCAACCGCCTCGTCCCTTCACTGGCAAGTCCCTCGCGGGATATTGAAACGCAGTTAGAAGGACTCCGCACTCGCTTCGTGGATCCGGACTGTCCAGCCCACGTCTCCACACACACACACACTTCACCGACTCAATACCCGCCCAACCGGACAATACTTACAGCCCTTTTCTTGCCCGGGTCTTCGTGCACAAGAATTACAGGCAGCCGCAGCAACCGGGAGCTCCTTCCCTTGCCTTTATCTTATAATGTTGGCTGGATCGTTTACCCGTGCTCCGAGAGGCTTCCAGGGTCCTCCTTCCGGGCCGCCGAAATCGGTGGAGGCGCCCCCCCTTCTGAAGGGTCCCGAAAGCCCTTACAGACAGGGGAATCACGTCGGGGTCACCAAATTGTGAGAAACGAGCTCACTGCTGAAATTTATAACCAGTTTATTATAAAATAAAGGCAACACAGCGCTGGGCGCATAGCGAATTTGCTAGAGGCACACCTGAACAACACGAGTTGAACTTATATAGGCGGCAAACATACATATTCATATTCAAACATACATATTCCCCAGCACACTCCCACCCCTCTCCATCAGGACTGAGACAATACCTGCACTTTTGACCTGGCCAGTCTTTAGACATGTTGGCACCTCACCTTTCACAATACACACCATAATCAACCAATCGGCCCAACGATCGAGCCCCAGGTCCCCAGTAATTGCCCTTGTGAAAGCCAAATATTAAAACCTATTTCTCACAACGGGCCAACACAACGGATCCTGGACTCTGAAAACCCTCTCTCCGTGCCCTAAGTTCTGGCTGCTGCAACTCATGGAGCTGAAGAAGCTGCCCAGAGGACCACATCCCTTCTACAGCCAAAGCCTCAGCACCCTTCCTCTACAGACCCTACATCTCCTGCAGCACCGTTTCTCTACAGACCCAACATCTCCTGCAGCACCTTTCCTCCACAGACTCAAACTGTCTTGGGGGGTGAGGGGGTGTGGTAATATAATTCCTTTCCTTTCTCTCTTCTCTCTCTATTTTCTCTCTCTCCCCTTCTGATCCATCCCCTGTATTTATGTCCATCCACGGTATCTATGTAATAAATAGTCTAGCTGTTGATATTTTGGCCTCGTTTGTGCCTCTAATTTCACAACACGGGAATATTCATTAAAAACCTGAATCTCTTTCCCTCTCCGGATCGAGACATTAGACCTTTACACAGGCCACTGGATGTACACATCCCAATAGATTCTGTTATCTCTGTTACCCCTCTCCTCCCCCTGGCGGGAGGCAGGGCACCCCTAGTTATGGGGAACATGCCCACATGTGCGATGAGCACAGTGTGCAGTGTTAGAACTGGAGCCACTGTTGGAGCTACTAGAGTTGTCCTGGGGAACTGTGGAAGTAACAGCTACGCTTCTGGTATTGCTACCTCGGGTTCGGCCACTTTGCAGTTCCCTCAGTCTCCTGAGAAGATTAGCAGTTGGTTGACCATCCCATCTGTTCATGTTCTCACCAAACTGATCACGCAGAGTTATCCAAATACTTCCACGTGACTGCCTTGGTGGTCTGTTTTGGTTGGATCTGTTTTGGAATGACCTGTTTTGGAATGACATCCTTGGAGGACGTCTATTCCTCACAGAGGAAACCTGTATCCATCCGGAGGAAGAATTGGAATTATCTCTCTGTGCCAATTGGGAAATGGTATTTTTAAATTCATCCTTCAGCTCTTTCATGCAATTCTCAATTTTTCCAGACAGAGTTTCAATGGCTGAAAACCAACGAAACACGTGTCATGCTATCCTCTAATTGTCTCATTTGATCAGTGAATTGGCCAAACGTAGGAGAAGCTCCACCATAATTCTTGCCACAATTCTGCTTGCCAGAATATTTGCATAATTAGGAGGAGCAAGTTTGATGAGCTTTTTAGCAAGACCAGTTCCTACAGGAATTTCATCAGGATTCAGAGTCTCATGCCACCATAGAGTACCTCTCTAACAGCAAATTCTCTCAGACGCTTAATTCCTTCCTCTATGGTAGTCCAGGGCTTAGGATTCCATGGGAGATCATCTCGGGAAGGATATCTCATGAGAGTTGCCATTAAAGGCGTATCCACAGAGTAACCTTACCGAGAGTCCTGCCTAGATGTCTATCTATTCCATTATCCTTTGAGAGAGTTCCTAGTGAGCTGCCGACTTGTCTCCAACCATTAGAGCTGGAGCACCTGTATCGTAGCATCTACCAAGCCAAGCTAGGATTGGCTCCTTATCTGCTCTGATGTAATCTTTACGCACATTCCTTATCTCTTCTCTTGGGGAAGAACAGTCCAGAATGTCATCTGACTCCTCCTCTTCCTCCTCTTCCTGAACTTGTTGTCCCATTAATCTCATTGTCACTCTCCTAAGAATCTCTTTAAGGTCAGGAGCACCACCTCTTGTTGTTCTGCTGTCAGCAATTTGCCCTGCATTTCCATCCAGTGATGCTCTCAATAACTCAGCTATATCTTTAAGACAAATCTTCTCCTCCTCCTCAGCAGGGTCTCTTAAAGCAGAAGTTCCCTCACCAGCATCAGCATCTGAATCAGCTTTGCTCTTTCCACTTCTTGTAGTTAAAACAGCTACCTGCTTAACTGGAGCTGTGTTTGAATTTACAGCTGGCTTAACAGAAGCTGACAGGTTCTGAGACGGATCAGCTGCTGTGGAGGACACTTCCGGTCCTGCTGAAGAAGAAGGAGGAACTGGCTTTGCCGCATTAATGGCTGCCGAGGACGGGGGAGCCGCCATGTTAGGCGCTGCCGCTGCCGCTGCCGCTGGCTGATTGCCAGAACCACCAACAGCACCGTTCAGAGCAGCCTTTCCGATGGAGTTTTTAGCTTTATCTTTAACTGATACAGATCCTCCCTTCTCCTCATCACTAGATATTTCTGGGGGTCGAGTTAGAGCTGTTCTTTCTCCTCTTGGGCCTACGCCTAATTACAAAACAGGCCTTAGACACTTTCTTCTCCCGGTACAGAGCATAAAACAAGTACGCATTGCTTATCACCAACAGCAGGATTGCACACATCAAATAAATCACCTTCGGATCCCAGCCATCACCTAAAACAACCCTTTCACCAACTGGGATCTTAAACTCCTTTATCTCTATGGGCAGAGTAGTCGAGGTCACATTCCTGTATCTATTAAGCCAAAAGAATCCCAGGCACCGGTCATAGAGAAGCTGAATCTTATACTTAAACCATAAATACAATTTATACATCAAGTATCTGCTTAAGTGATCAAAAATCAATCCCAGGACATGCTTTATAGATAAGGACCCCAAAGATTGAAAAAAACAAACGCTCTAAAATCCAAAACACTTTCATCCTTGCAACTCCGACCTGAGCAGACAATAAATCAAGCAACTTTTGCTCTGCTTCTGGACAGCAACTATCCACAAGCCCCACGTTGGGCGCCAATGAAAAATATGTGGTGGGGTGAGAAAGTTCCCTCCCCACACAGAGGGAAAGAAACCACAGCTAGCTCAGTCGGAAAAGCAGATGAAAGCTATATTTACAGGCATCAATGGAATGCAATGAATATGTACACAAATATGCAATATTTACAATATATACAGGAAAATACAGCAATGAACACAATGCAGAAAAGCCTTTTCCCTCCAGCCGGCCAGGGGGGTTCCCTGAACCCCCCTCGCTCCCTCCCCACCTCCCTTTTTTCCCAAAAAGGGTTAGAGAGAGAGAGAAAGGCAATTAAGGAAGGAAAATTCTGTTAGCTCAGAAAGTGCATGCAAGAATTAGTGTTCTTATCTGGTTAGCTGTTAACTCAAGGCCGTTCCTGCTTCAGAAAGAGAGACAGTCGTCCAGCCCACAGGACAGAGAAGCACAGACTGCACCCAGCCTGAACCCAGACCAGACACAGACTGAACTAACAGAACCCAAACTTAGAATTGTGTTTTTGCAATCTACCAATGAAATTAGTTTAGACGATCTTGTTTTTGTTCAAATATCAAAAACATTCAGCTAGAGTGTTCAGCAACTGTCTCTTTCTTAAAGACACAGCCTCAACCGGTCACAGGACAGGAAAGAGGTAGGCCAGAATTCAAAGGCTCATTTCCACTCCCTCCAGAAGGGAGATCAAATGGATCAAGCAATTTGGTGCTAGGCTTTTCCCTTTAGGATTTACCCCAACAATGTTTTGCTTGGAATCGCAGTTGCACAGAAAAGTGCATTCTGCATAACACATAAACTGCAGGTATCTCTGGACTGGAAAGAGCTAGGCCAGAATTCAAAGGCTCATTTTCACTCCCTCCAGAAGGGAGATCAAATGGATCAAGCAATTTGGTGCTAGGCTTTTCCCTTTAGGATTTACCCCAACAATGGTTTGCTTGGAATCGAAGCATCACTGAAAAGTGCATTCTGCATAACACATAACTGCATGTATCTCTGGACAGGAAAGAGGTAGGCCAGAATTCAAAGGCTCATTTTCACTCCCTCCAGAAGGGAGATCAAATGGATCAAGCAATTTGGTGCTAGGCTTTTCCCTTTAGGATTTACCCCAACAATGTTTTGCTTAGAATCGAAGTGTCATAATTAGACATACAATAATACAATACAATACACTACACCAGGTTGGAAGAGACCTTCAAGATCATCACGCCCAACCCATCAACCAATCCAACCCACCTAAAACACAACACAGTACCATACAGTACAATACAGTACAAAACAGTACAATACAGTACAATACAGTACAATACAACCCACCTAAACAACTAAAAAACTAAACCCTGGCACCAAGCACCCCATCAAGCCTCTTCTTGAACACCTCCAATGAAGGTGACTCCACCACTTCCACAGGCAGCTGATTCCAGTGGGCAATCACTCTCTCAGTATAGAACTTCTTCCTAACTTCCAGTCTAAACCTCCCCTTGCACAGCCGGTGACTGTGTCCTCTTGTTCTGGTGCTGCCTGCCTGGGAAAAGAGACCAACCTCTGCCTGTCCACAATCTCCCCTCAGGTAGCTGTAGAGAGCAATAAGGTCACCCCTGAGTCTCCTCCTCTCCAGGCTAAGCAATCCCAGCTCCCTCAGCCTGTCCTCATAGGGCTCGTGTTCCAAACCCCTCCCCAGCTTTGTTGCCCTTCTCTGGACACGCTCCAGCAAGTCAACATCCTTCCTAAACTGAGGGGCCCTGAACTGGACACAGTACTCCAGGTGTGGCCTAACCAGTGCTGTGTACAGGGGCCAGAATGAGAATGACCCCCTGCTCCTGCTGGCCACACTGTTCCTGATGCAGGCCAGGATGCCATTGGCCCTCTTGGCTGCCTGGGCACACAGCAGGCTCATGGTCAGCCTCCCATCAACCAGCATCCCCAGGTCCCTCTCTGCCTGGCCACTCTCCAGCCATTCTGACCCCAGCCTGTAGCACTGCATGGGGTGTTGTGGCCAATGTGCAGAACTCGGCACTTGGATGTTCAATCTCATGCCGTTGGATTCTGCCCATCTGCCCAGCCTGTCGAGGTCCCTCTGCAAAGCCTCTCTGCCCTCCAGCAGATCAACTCCTGCCTCCAGCTTGGTGTCATCCGCAAATTTACTGATGACGGACTCGATGCCCTCATCCAGATCATCAATAAAGATGTTGAAGGGCATGGGGCCCAGCACTGATCCTTGGGGCACACCACTAGTGACAGGCCGCCAGCTGGATGTGGCACCATTCACCACTACTCTCTGGGCTCGGCCCTCCAGACAGTTCCTAACCCAGCGCAGTGTGCTCCTGTCCAAGCCATGGGCTGATAGCTTGGCCAGGAGTTTGCTGTGGGGGACGGTGTCAAAGGCCTTGCTGAGATCCAGGTAGACCACATCCACAGGCCTCCCCACATCCATCAGGCGGGTCACCTGGTCCTAAATCCATGCTGGCTAGGCCTGAGCCCCTGGCCATCCTGTAAGTGCTGTGTAATCGCACTCAAGATGACCTGCTCCATAATCTTGCCTGGCACTGAGGTCAGGCTGACAGGCCTATAATTCCCTGGCTCTTCCAACTGGCCCTTCTTGTGGATGGGCACCACGTTGGCCAGCTTCCAGTCTTCTGGGACCTCTCCAGTGAGCCAGGACTGCTGAAAAATGATGGAGAGCGGCTTGGCCAGCTCATCTGCCAGCTCTCTCAGCACCCTAGGATGGATCCCATCCGGTCCCATGGCCTTGTGGGGGTTCAAGAGGCTGAGAAGATCTCTAACAATCCCATCCTGGAACAGAGGAGAACTGTGCTGCTCCCTGGCTCCTTCTGCCAGCTCTGCAGGCCAGCTGTCTGGAAGACATTCTGTCCTGCTAGTAAAAATTGAGGCAAAGAAGGTGTTAAGCACCTCTGCCTTTTCTTCATCCTTTGTTACAACGTTCCCCTCCGTGCCCAACAAAGAGTGGAGGTTGTCCTTGCCCTTCCTCTTCCTATTAATATATTTATAGAAGGACTTTCTGTTGTCCTTCACAGCAGAGGCCAGTCTGAGCTCCAAATGTGCTTTTGCCTCCCTAATTTTCTTCCTACAAGACCTAGCAACTTCCCTAAACATTTCATGGGTTGCCTCCCCTTCCTTCCAAAGACGATACACCCTCTTTTTTTCCCTTAGTTCTTTAGAAGTTCACTGACCTTCCAGGCTGGCCGTCTGCTCCGGCAGCTCATCTTCCAGCACGTTGGCACAGCCTGTTCCTGCGCCTTGAAGAGCTCTTCCTTGGAGTAGGTCCAGCTCTCCTGGACCCCTTTATTTTGAAGGGCTGTTTACCAAGGAACCTTCTGAGTTAGTTCCTTGAGTAGCCTGAAGTCTGCCCTCCGGAAGTCCAGAGTGGAGGTCTTCTTGCTGCCCCTCTTAGATTGGCTGAATACAGAAAATTCAATTATCTCGTGGTCGCTGGTGCCTAAACACCCTCCGACCACCACATCACCCACCAGCCCTGTTGGTGAAGAGGAGGTCAAGCATAGCCTTACCCCTGGTAGGCTCGTGCAGCACCTAGGATAAGAAGCTGTCCTCCACGCACTCTAAGAACCTCTTAGATTGCCTCCTTTCCGCTATGTTGTGATCCCAGCAGATATCAGGCAGGTTGAAGTCACCCATGAGAACAAGGTCAGGCGATCTTGAGACAGCCTTAAGCTGCCTATAGAATGCTTCATCAACATCTTCCTCCTGGTTGGGTGGTCTATAACAGACTCCAACCAGGATGTCTGCCCTGCTGGTCTTCCCTCTAATTCTCCCTGTGACCAGTTTAGGCTGTGTCATTAAGAAAGAGACAGTTGCTGAACACTCTGGCTGAATGTTTTTGATATTTAAACAAAAACAACATAGTCTAAACTAATTTCATTGGTAGGTTGTAGAATGCAATTTTAAGTTTGGGTTCTGTTAGTTCAGTCTGGTCTGGGTTCAGGCTGGGTGCAGTCTGTGCTTCTCTGTCCAGTGGGCTGGACGGCTTCTCTCTTTCTGAAGTAGGAGTGACCTTGGTTAACAAAGCTAACCAGATAAGAATACTAATTCTTGCATGCGCTTTTGAGCTAACAGAATTTTTCTTCCTTAATTGCCTTTCTCTCTCTCTCTAACCCTTTTCGTGAAAAAGGGGAGGGAGGGATGGAGAGAGGGGGGTTCAGGGTACCCCCCTGGCCGGCTGGAGGGAGAAGGCTTGTCTGCATTACATTCATTGCTGTGTATTTCTGTATATATTGTAAATATTGTATATTTGTGTACATATTCATTGCATTCCATTTCTGCCTGTAAATAGAGCTTTCATCTGCTTTTCCGACTGAGCTAGCTGTGGTTTCTTTCTTTGTGTGTAGGGAGGGAACTTTCTCACCCCACCACATATTTTAATTCTTGCCCAGCGTAGGGCTTGTGGATAGTTGCTGTCCAGAAGCAGAGCAAAAGTTGCTTGATTTATTGTCTGCTCAGCTCGAAGTTGCAAGGATGAAAGTGTTTTGGCTTTTAGAACGTCTGTTTTTTTCAATCTTTGGGGTCCCTATCTATAAGCATGTCCTAGGATTGATTTTCGATCGCTTAGGCAGGTACTTCATGTATAAATTGTATTTATGGTTTAAGTATAAGATTCAGCTTCTCTATGACCGGTGCCTGGCATTCTTTTGGCTTAATAGATACAGGAATGTGACCTCAACCACTTTGCCCATAGAGATAAAGAAGTTTAAGATCCCAGTAGGTGAAAGGGTCATTTTAAGTGATGGCTGGGATCCAAAGGTGATTTATGCGATGTGTTTGAATTTGCTGCTGGTGATGGTGATTGCGTACTTGTTATATGCTCTGTACCGGGAGAGAAAGGTATCTAAGACGTGTTTTGTAATTAGGCGTAGACCCAAGAGGAGAAAGAACAGCTCTAACTCGACCCCAGAAATATCTAGTGATGAGGAGAATGCAGGATCTGTATCAGTTAAAGATAAAGCTAAAAACTCCATCGGAAAGGCTGCTCTGAACGGTGCTGTTGGTGGTTCTGGCAATCAGCCAGCGGCAGCGGAAGCGCCTAAAATGGCGGCTCCCACGTCCTCGGTAGCCATTAGCAAGGCAAAGCCAGTTCCTCCTTCTTCTTCAGCAGGACCGGAAGTGTCCTCCACAGCAGCTGATCCGTCTCAAAACCTGTCAGCTTCTGTTAAGCCAGCTGTAAATTCAAACACAGCTCCAGTTAAGCAGGTACCTGTTTTAAAGATGAGAGGTGGAAAGAGCAAAGCTGACCCGGGAGCTGATGCTGGTGAGGGAACTTCTGCTTTAAGAGACCCTGCTGAGGAGGAGGAGAAGGTTTGTCTTAAAGATATAGCTGAGTTATTGAGATCATCACTGGATGGAGATGCAGGGCAAATTGCTGACAGCAGAACAACTAGAGGTGGTACTCCTGACCTTAAAGAGATTCTTAGGAGAGTGACAATAAGATTAATGGGGCAACAAGTTCAGGAAGAGGAGGAAGAGGAGGAGTCAGATGATATTCTGGACTGTTCTTCCCCAAGAGAAGAGATAAGGAATGTGCGTAAAGATTACATCAGAGCAGATGAGTAGCCAATCCTAGCTTGGCTTGGTAGATGCTACGATACAGGTGCTCCAGCTCTAATGGTTGGAGACAAGTCAGCAGCTCAACTAGGAACTCTCTCAAAGGATAATGGAATAGATAGATATCTAGGCCGGACTCTCGGTAAGGTTACTCTGTGGATACGCCTTTTAATGGCAACCCTCATGAGATATCCTTCCCGAGATGATCTCCCATGGAATCCTAAGCCCTGGACTACCATAGAGGAGGGAATTAAGCATCTGAGAGAATTTGCTGTTAGAGAGGTACTCTATGGTGGCCATGAGACTCTGAATCCTGATGGAATTCCTGTAGGAACTGGTCTTGCTAAAAAGCTCATCAAACTTGCTCCTCCTAATTATGCAAATATTGTGGTAAGCAGAAGTGTGGTGAGAAATTACGGCGGAGCTTCTCCTACGGTTGGCCAATTCACTGATCAGATGAGACAACTGCAGGATAGCATGACACGTGTTTCTTTGGTTTCAGCCATTGAAACTCTGTCTGGAAAAATTGAGAATTGCATGAAAGAGCTGAAGGATGAAATTATAAATTCCATCTCCCAAGTGACACAAGGAAATAATTCCAATTCATCCTCCAGATGGATACAAGTTTCCTCTGTGAGGAATAGACGTCCCCCAAGGATGTCATTCCAAAACAGGTCATTCCAAAACAGATCCAACCAAAACAGACCACCAAGGCAGTCACGTGGAAGTATTTGGGTAACTCTGCGTGATCAGTTTGGTGAGAACATGAACAGATGGGATGGTCAACCAACTGCTAATCTTCTCAGGAGACTGAGGGAACTGCAAAGTGGCCGAACCCGAGGTAGCAATACCAGAAGGGTTGCTGTTACTTCTACAGTTTCTCAGGACAACTCTAATAGCTCCAACAGTGGCTCCAGTTCTAGCACTGCACACTGTGCTCATTGCACATGTGGGCATGTTCCCCATATCTAGGGGTGCCCTGCCTCCCGCCAGGGGGAGGAGAGGGGTAACAGAGAGAACAGAATCTATTGGGATGTGTACATCCAGTGGCCTGGCACTTCACAATTTCAGAAGTACAGGGCCTTGGTTGACACAGGGGCTCAGTGCACCATAATGCCATCAAATTATCAGGGATCAGAAGCTATAACTATTCTGGGAGTCACTGGTGGATCTCAAGAGTTAACTAAGGTGGAGGTTGATATAAGTTTAACTGGTAAACAGTGGAGGAAGCACACAGTTGTGACCGGACCTGATGCACCTTGTATTCTGGGAATTGATTTTCTGAGAGAAGGGCGTTTCAAAGACCCTAGAGGTTACAAATGGGCTTTTGGAGTAGCACCTGTAGAAGTTGTTGGACAAAAACTGAAGCTGTCTTTTAGACCTGAGTTTTCTGATGAATCTGCAGTTGTGGGACAACACAAGATTGAGGACATTAAATTGCCGGTTGCTTTTCAGACTGCGCATCACAGACAATACAGAACCAGCCGTGACTCTTTGTTGCCCATTCAGAATCTGATTCATCAGTTGGAGAGTCAGAAAGTCATCAGCAAAACTCATTCCCCTTTCAACAGTCCAGTGTGGCTTGTGCGAAAGCAGAATGGAGACTGGCGTCTGACAGTCGACTACCGAGCCCTGAATGAAGTAACTCACCCTATGAGTGCAGCAGTACCAGACATGATGGAACTCCAGTATGAGCTGGAATCCAAAGAGGCCAAATGGTATGCTACCATAGACATTGCTAATGCCTTCTTCTCTATTCCCATAGCAGAGGAATGCAGGCCTCAGTTTGCTTTCACCTGGAGAGGAATCCAGTACACTTTCAACAGATTGCCAATGGGCTGGATCCACAGCTCCAGCATCTGTCATGCAGTGATCCACGAGGCTCTGGAGAAAGGTGGTGCTCCAGAACACATCCAGTTCATCGATGATATCATCGTCTGGGGTAAAACTGCTGAGGAAGTCTTCGAGAAAGGTAACAAAGTCATTGACATTCTTCTGAGTGCAGGTTTTGCCATCAAGCGAGACAAGGTGAAAGGACCTACCAGAGAGATCCAGTTTCTGGGAGTGCGGTGGCAGGATGGACGCCGACACATTCCAGTGGATGTGGTAAATAGAGTTTCCACCATGGCAAATCCCATGAGCAAGCAAGAAACTCTACGTTTCTTGGGAATAGTGGGATTTTGGAGACTGCACATTCCTGGATACAGTCAGATTGTGAAACCTCTGTATGATGTGACTCGAAAGAGAAACAATTTCCACTGGGGACCTGAACAACAAGCAGCCTTTGACCAGATAAAGCAAGAGGTGGTTCAAGCAATGGGTCTGGGACCTGTCCGAGATGGTCCAGACGTTAAGAACATTTTGTACACGGCTGCAAGTGACAATGGTCCAACCTGGTGCTTGTGGCAAATTGCTCCAGGTGAGACACGTGGACGACCTCTTGGTTTTTGGAGTCGAGGTTACAGAGGTTCAGAGGCTAATTATACTCCAACAGAGAAAGAGATTCTAGCTGCCTATGAAGGAGTAAAAGCAGCTTCTGAAGTGATTTGAACTGAATCACAACTTTTCTTGGCTCCCAGATTACCAGTTTTGAATTGGATGTTCAAAGGCAAAGGTTCCACACCAATCATGCAACAGATTCAACATGGTCTAAGTGGATGGCTCTGATAACACAAAGAGCTCGCAGGGGAAATCTTGAAAGACCTGGTCTGGTGGAGGTGATCTCAAGTTGGCCTGATGGTACCAACTGTACTAAACCTCCAGAGGAGAGAGTAACTCGTGCTGAGGAAGCTCCTCCTTACAATGACCTTTCTGATGATGAAAAGAAATATGCTCTGTTCACAGACGGTTCCTGTCGTCTTGTCGGGAACAAGCGAAGGTGGAAGTCTGCAGTGTGGAGTCCAACACGCCGAGTTGCAGAGGCAAAGGATGGAGAAGGAGAATCCAGTCAGTTCGCAGAGGTAAAAGCTGTCCAGCTAGCTCTCGACATAGCTGAACCTGAGAGGAGGCCAAAACTTTCTCTCTACACCGACTCATGGATGGTAGCCAATGCTCTGTGGGGTTGGCTAAAGGACTGGAAAAGGAGTGGTTGGCAGAGAAAAGGAAAGCCTATATGGGCAGCTGACCTGTGGCAAGACATTGCTGATCGAATCGAGAGAATTCCAGTGAAGGTGAGACACATTGATGCTCACATCCCTAAGAGCAAAGCTACTGAGGAACAGCAACACAACCATCAGGCAGATCTAGCTGCAAGAGTTTCTCAAGTAGACATGGACTCTGAGCTTGATCTCGACTGGAAACACCGAGGTGAGATATTCTTAGCTCGGTGGGCTCACGATTCGTCAGGACATCAAGGCAGAGATGCAACCTACCAGTGGGCACGTGACAGATCCATAGACATTTCCATGGATGCTATCACACAAGTCATCCATGACTGTGACATTTGTGCTGCTATTAAGCAGGCAAAGCGACTTAAGCCCTTATGGTATGGTGACAGATCGTCCAAGTACAAGTATGGTGATGCTTGGCAGATTGACTACATCACTCTACCACGTTCTCGTTCTGGTAAGCAGTATGTGCTCACTATGGTAGAGGCAAACACTGGATGGTTGGAAACTTATCCAGTTCCACATGCAACTGCACGCAACACCATTCTTGGTCTGGAGAGACAAATCCTGTGGAGACACGGAACTCCAGAGAGGATTGAGTCAGACAACGGAACTCATTTCAAAACCCAACCTTGTAAAGAGCTGGGCCAAAGAGCACGGCATTGAGTGGATATTCCACATCCCCTACTATGCACCAGCTGCAGGGAAGATTGAACGCTACAACGGTTTGCTGAAGACCACTCTTAAAGCCATGGGGGTGGATCTTTGAAAAACTGGGAAAAGTATTTAGCACAAGCAACCTGGCTGGTAAATAGTAGAGGTTCAGTGAACCGAGCTGGACCGGCACACTCAGATCTGCTACAGAAAGTAGAAGGTGATAGAGTTCCTGTTGTTAGAGAAAAGAATCAGTTAGGTAAAACTGGGTATTTTCTCCCTCAGGAGAGGCTAAACCTGTCCGAGGGGTGGCTTCAGCTGAAGGTCCAGGTCACACTTATTGGGTAATGCGAGAGAATGGTGAAATTCAGTGTATTCCCCAAAGAAATCTAACTTTAGCTGAAAGAGTTTAATTTCAGAGTGTTGTACAGCTACATCGCGCCCAAAGGAAGACTCCTTGAGGAATCCACGGTGCACGAAACCTGAGAACCCTGAGAGCCCTGAGTCAACTGAGAGTCCCTGTTGCCCTGTTTCCCTTTTCTTTGCTTCGTCTTCGAAGAGACAAACTGTTTTCCATTTATCTTGTTTCTTGGACTTCTGAATCATCTACACCTGAGGATAGCCGGAATGGACTATGAATTTTACTTGCAAATTGTAGCTATTGTCTTAGATTGGATGGACAGTAGGAACAGCCAATGAAATTGTTTAGAAGAGGTGGATTGTGACCGGTTGGGGCTATGCCTTTAAGAAAGAGACAGTTGCTGAACACTCTGGCTGAAAGTTTTTTTTATTTGAACAAAAACAAGATAGTCTAAACTAATTTCATTGGTAGATTGTCGAATGCAATTTTAAGTTTGGGTTCTGTTAGTTCAGTGTGGTCTGGGTTCAGGCTGGGTGCAGTCTGTGCTTCTCTGAACTGTCGGCTGGACGGCTTATCTCTTACTGAAGCAGGAAGGGCCTTGAGTTAACAGATAACCAGATAAGAAAACTAATTCTTGCATGTGCTTTTGAGCTAACAGAATTTTTCTTCCTTAATTGCCTTTCTCTCTCTCTCTAACCCTTTTTGGGATAAAGGGGAGGTAGGGAGGGAGAGAGGGGGGTTCAGCCTGGGAAAGAGCTAGGCCAGATTTCAAAGGCTCCTTCTGACTCCCTCCAGAAGGGAGATCAAATGGCTCAAGCAAAGTGGTGCTAGGCTTTTCCCTTTAGGATTTACCCCAACAATGTTTTGCTTAGACTCGCAGTGTCATAGAAACGTGCATTCTGCATAACACACAACCGCATGTATCTCATCACAGGAAAGGTGTAGGCCAGAATTCAATGGCGCATTTTCACTCCCTCCAGAAGGGAGATCAAATGGATCAAGCAATTTGGTGCTAGGCTTTTCCCTTTAGGATTTACCCCAACAATGTTTTGCTTAGAATCGCAGTGTCACAGAAACGTGCATTCTGCATAATACATAACTGCATGTATCACAGGACAGGAATGAGGTAGGCCAGGATTGAAAGGCTCCTTTTAGTTCCCTCCAGAAGGGAGATCAAATGGATCAAGCAATTTGGTGCTAGGCTTTTCCCTTTAGGATTTACCCCAACAATGTTTTGCTTAGAATCGCAGTGTCATAGAAACGTGCATTCTGCATAACACATAACTGCATGTATTCAGCCTAGCAAAGAGGTACACCAGAATTCAAAGGCTCCTTTTGACTCCCTCCAGAAGGGAGATCAAATGGAACAAGCAATTTCGTGCTAGGCTTTTCCCTTTAGGTTTTACCCCAACGATGTTTTGCTTAGAATCACAGTGTCATATAAACGTGCATTCTGCATAACACATACCTGCAAGTATCTCTGTATAGGAAAGATGTAGGCCAGAATTGAAAGGCTCCTTTTCACTCCCTCCAGAAGGGAGATCAAATGGATCAAGCAATTTGGTGCTAGGCTTTTCCCTTTAGGATTTATCCCAACAATGTTTTGCTTGAGAATCGCAGTGCCATAGTGTGACCGGTTTAGGCTGTGCCTTTAAGAAAGAGACAGTTGCTGAACACTCTGGCAGAATGTTTTTGATATTTGAACAAAAAGAAGATTATCTAAACTAACTTCATTGGTGGATTGTAAAATGCAATTTTAAGTTGGGTTCTGTTAGTTCAGTCTGTGTCTGGTCTGGGTTCAGGCTGGGTGCAGTCTGTGCTTCTCTGTCCTGTGGGCTGGACGGCTTCTCTCTTTCTGAAGCAGGAACGGCCTTGAGTTAACAGCTAACCAGATAAGAAAGCTAATTCTTGCATGTGCTTTTGAGCTAACAGAATTTTCTTCCTAATTGCCTTTCTCTCTCTCTCTAACCCTTTTGGGAAAAAGGGGAGGTAGGGAGGGAGAGAGGGGCGTTCAGGGAACCCCCCTGGCCGGCTGGAGGGAAAAGGTTTTTCTGCATTGTGTTCATTGTTGTGTTTTCCTGTATATATTGTAAATATTGTATATTTGTGTACATATTCATTGCATTCCATTGATGCCTGTGAATAGAGCTTTCATCTGCTTTTCCGACTAAGCAAGCTGTGGTTTCTTTCCCTGTATGTGGGGAGGGAACTTTTTCACCCCTTCACAATGTGCATTCTGCATAACACATAACTGCATGTATTTGTGCCTAGCAAAGAGGTAGGCCATATTTCAAAGGCTCCATTTGAATCCCTCCAGCAGGGGGATAAAGCAATTTGGTGCTAGGCTTTTCCCTTTAGGATTTACCCCAACAATGTTTTCATTGGAATTGGAGTGTCATAGAAAAATGCATTCTGCATAACGCATAACTGCATGTATCTCAGGACTGGAAAGAGCTAGGCCAGATTTCAAAGGCTCCTTCTTACTCCCTACAGAAGGCTGATCAAATGGATCCAGCAATTTGGTGCTAGGCTTTTCCCCTTAGGATTTACCCCAACAATGTTTTGCTTAGAATTGCAGTGCAACAGAAACGTGCATTCTGCATAACACTGTGGTGAAGGCACATTCTGCCTATCTGGTCCCAGCATGTGGACAAGTTTCCCCTCCTTCAGGAGGAAGACAAAAGCCAGGGCATTAGCCAGGCCAGCGCATGGAGTGCTTGTGTGATCACCAAGTATGGGCATAATTCCAGCTTCACGCTTTCTATAGGCTGAAGCCAGTTGCCTATGAGAGTGCCCATTGGCCAAACCCAGCCTCGAGGAATCTATAAGTATTACCTCTGTGGGTAAACTACTGGCCCCCTCTTTCACTTTGTCTCTGTACTCGCTCGAGAGAGAAGCTCTCGAGCCACAGCCTCTGCCATTGAGCTTGTTGTTGTTAGCTTCTATCATGCATGCACACATACTGAAGCCTCTGCATCGTGAGAAGCACTTTGATCGTGAGGATCATCGCAGAGGGAGGACCTTCGCTGAGCCCGAGAAGCCAGCGTCGCCACAGCAAGTCGTACCGACCGGGAAAGCCCACCGTGCTACCGGAGGACTGGACCAGCCCCCGAGGGTAAGATCTGCCCAGTTGTCGGGGAGAAGGGACTTACTAGAGACTAAGTCCGCATATACCTAGCCCCGCCATAGCGAGAGAAGAGCCGCCACGTGTGCCGCTCCAAGCCCTGTAACCGCAGGGAAGACTAAAGCACTGTTCGTGCCTATACTGCGCCAAACCCGGGACTGCCCCGATCGTCCCACTGTGCCTTTAAGCCCATTAACGGAGAAGCCGCAGCTCAGCGCAGCCGCATTCTCTCTCCGAGGCTGTTTACCTCAGCCCCGAGATCCGTCGCCACGAGGCCAACCCCATAGCTATTGTTGTCCGACCGGGAACCTCTGAACCTGCCTACCGGCAACCGTCACCCCGCCCTGCCGTGCGAGCCGACTCCCAGGGCCGACCCTACGAGCCGAACCCGACCACGACCTATCCCTATTGTCTGGAGGGAACCGACCGAGTCCTGAAGGGAACCTGCTTCCAAGCCAAGCCCAGGTTCCAGCATTCCTTCTCCACTGCTGCGGAGAGAGGAGATAATACCCAATACCACCGTTTCAAGTCTACTAGGAACCAGTCCAGCGGCAGTAGTCAGCCAGACCCCCACCTTGCTACAAACAACAGATACAGAGTATCGCCCACGTGCTTTCCACCCACTAGCACTCAGTTCAAAGTATCTGCGTGTAGCAGAGTCATCGCTGACACACAGAAAGATTGCAATATTGTTGTACATAGCCAGAAACCGCCCGCGTTCCGCCGAGTCGCCAACTAGTGGCCAAGCGGCGGAACTGCACTCTTCATTATATAAACATACAAATAGTTTGTAGATAGTTTAATTAAGTTCTGATCATAACACTAAGCCATTTATGGAATGTATTTCACGAACGTGCACTAGAACATATATATAAGTTGTTGATTCATCGGTTATTAATAATTTGATAATTAATAAAATTAATATTTTCACAATTCATATTTCATATTCATTAAATTTTAATAACCTCTTCACACCAAACACATAACTGCATGTATATCAGGACTGGAAAGAGCTAGGCCAGAATTCAAAGGCTCCTTTTCACTCCCTCCAGAAGGGAGATCAAATGGATCAAACAATTTGTTGCTAGGCTTTTCCCTTACGTTTTTACCCCAACAATGTTTTGCTTAGAATCGCAGTGTCACAGAAACGTGCATTCTGCATAACACATAACTGCAGGTATCTCTGGACTGGAAAGAGCTAGGCCAGAATTCAAAGGCGCCTTTTGACTCCCTCCAGAAGGGAGATCAAATGGATCAAGCAATTTGGTGCCCGGCTTTTCCCTTTAGGATTTAGCCCAACAATGTTTTGCTTAGAATCGCAGTGTCACAGAAATGTGCATTCTGCATAACACATAACTGCATGTATCTCAGCCCAGGAAAGAGATAGGCCTGAATTCAAAGGCTCATTTTCACTCCCTCCAGAAGGGAGATACAATACAATACAATACAATGCACCAGGTTGGAAGAGACCTTGAAGATCATTGCGTCCAACCTATCAACCAACCCAATACAATATAATACAATACAATACATACAATACAACCCACCTAAACAACTAAAAAAGTAAACCGTGGCACCAAGCACCCCATCAAGCCTCTTCTTGAACACCTCCAATGAAGGTGACTCAACCACCTCCACGGGCAGCCGATTCAGGTGGGCAATCACTCTCTCGGTATCGAACTTCTTCCTAAGATCCAGTCTAAACTTGCCCTGGTGCAGCCTGAGACTGTGTCCTCTTGTTCTGGTACTGGCTGCCTGGGAGAAGAGACCAACCTCTCCCTGGCTACAACCTCCTTTCAGGTAGTTGTAGAGAGCAATAAGGTCACCCCTGAGTGTCCTCCTCTCCAGGCTAAGCAACCCCAGCTCCCTCAGCCTGTCCTCATAGGGCTTGTCTTCCAAACCCCTCACCAACTTTGTTGCCCTTCTCTGGACATGCTCCAGGAAGTCAACATCTTTCCTAAACTGAGGGGCCCAGAACTGGACACAGGACTCAAGGTGCGGCCTAACCAGTGCAGTGTACAGGGGCAGAATGACCTCCCTGCGCCTGCTGGCCACACTGTTTCTGATGCAGGCCAGGATGCCATTGGCCTTCTTGGCTGCCAGGGCACATGGCAGGCTCATGTTCAGCCTACAATCAACCAGCACCCCCAGGTCCCTCTCTGCCTGGCCGCTCTCCAGCCACTCTGACCCCAGCCTGTAGTACTGCATGGGGTTGCTGTCGCCAATGTGCAGAACCCGGCACTTGGATGTGTTCAATCTCATGCCGTTGGATTCAGCCTGTCGAGGTCCCTCTGCAAAGCCTCTCTGCCCTCCAGCAGATCAACTCCTGCCCCCAGCTTGGTGTCATCCGCAAATTTACTGATGATGGACTCGATGCCCTCATCCAGATCATCAATAAAGATGTTGAAGGGCATGGGGCCCAGCACTGATCCTTGGGGCACACCACTAGTGACAGGCTGCCAGATGGATGTGGCACCATTCACCACTACTCTCTGGGCTCGGCCCTCCAGACAGTTCCTAACCCAACGCAGTGTGCTCCTGTCCAAGCCATGGGCTGCCCGCTTGGCCAGGAGTTTGCTGTGGGGGACGGTGTCAAAGGCCTTGCTGAGGTCCAGGTAGACCACATCCACAGGCCTCCCCACATCCACCAGGCAGGTCACCTGACCATAGAAGGAGATCAGGTTGGTCAGGCAGGACCTGCCCTTCCTAAAGCCATTCTGGCTAGGCCTGAGCCCTTGGCCATCCTCTAAGTGCTGCGTGATTGCACTCAAGATGACCTGTTCCATAATCTTGCCTGGCACTGAGGTCAGGCTGACAGGCCTATAATTCCCTGGCTCATCCAACCGGCTCTTCTTGTGGATGGGCACCACGTTGGCCAGCTTCCACTCTTCTGGGACCTCTCCAGTGAGCCAGGACTGTTGAAAAATGATGGAGAGCGGCTTGGCCAGCTCATCTGCCAGCTGTCTCAAATATATGCGGTTCAGAGTGCATGCACACTACGTGTTTCTGTGACACTTCGATTGTAACCAAAACATTGTTGGGGTAAAACCTAAAGGGAAAAGCCTAGCATCAAATTGCTTGATCCATTTGATCTCCCTTCTGAAGGGAGTCAAAATGACCCTTTGAATTCTGGCCTAGCTCTTTCCTGTGCTGAGATAGATGCAGCTGGGTGTTATTCCGAGTGCACGTTTCGGTGACGCTTCAATTCCAACCAAATCATTGTTGGGGTAAAACCTAAAGGTAAAATCCTAGAACCAAGATGCTTGATCCATTTGATCTCCTCTCTGGAGGGAGTCAAAATGATCCTTTGAATTCTGGCCTACCTCTTTCCTGAGCTTACATATATCCAGTTATGTGTACTGCAGAGTGCACGTTTCTGTGACACTTGGATTCTAACAAAAACTTTGTTGGGATAAAACCGAAAGGGAAAAGCCCAGCACCAAACTGTTTGATCCATTTGATCCCCCTTCCGGAGGGAGTCCAAAGGACCCTTTGAATTCTGGCCTACCTCTTTCCTGTGCTAAGATACATGCAGTTCAGTATATGGCTGAGTGCAGGTTTCTGTGACTCTTTCAATCTAACCACAACATTGTTGGGGTAAAACCTAAACGGAAAAGCCTAGCACCAAATTGCTTGATCCATTTGATTTCCCCTCTGGAGGGAGTCAATATGACCCTTTGAATTCTGGCCTACCTCTTTCCTATGCTGAGATACATGCTGTTCAGGGAGCTTGCATACCGGGCGTTTCTGTGACACTTCAATTCTAACCAAAACATGGTTTGGGTAAAACCTTAAAGGAAAAGCCTAGCACCAAATTGCTTGATCCATTTGATTTCCCCTCTGGAGGGAGTCAAAATGACCCTTTGAATTCTGGCCTACCTCTTTCCTGTGCTGAGATACATGCAGTTATGTGTACTGTAGAGTGCACGTTTCTGTGACACTTGGATTCTAACCAAAACTTTCTTGGGATAAAATTAAAGGGAAAAGCCTAGCACCAAATTGCTTGATCCATTTGATCTCCCTTCTGGAGGGTCTCAAAATCACCCTACCTCTTTGTTGTGGGGTGAGAAAGTTCCCTCCCCCCACACACAAGGAAGGAAAAGCTCAGCTAGCTCTTTCGGAAAAGCAGATGAAATCTATATTTACAGGCATAAATTGAATGCAATTAGTATGTCCACAAATATACAATATTTACAATATATACAGAAATATACAGCAATGAACGTAATGCAGAAAAGCCTTTTCCCTCCAGCTGGCCAGGGGGGTTCCCTGAACCTCACTCTCTCCCTCCCTACCTCTCTTTTTTCCCAAAAAGTGTTAGAGAGAGAGAGAAAGGCAATTCAGGAGGAAAAATTCTGTTAGCTCAAAGAGAGTGCAAGAATTAGTTTTCTTATCAGGTTAGCTTTGTTAACCAAGGTCACTCCTGCTTCAGAAAGAGATAAAGCCATCCAGCCCACAGGACAAAGCACAGACTTACCCAGGCTGAACACCAGCAGAACTCACAGAACTTAAACCTACCAATGAAATTAGTTTAGACTGTTTTGTTTTTGTTTAAATATCAAAAACATTCAGCCAGAGTGTTCAGCAACTGTCTCTTTCTTAAAGGCATAGCCTAAACCGGTCACCTTGTGTGACTCAACAAAGATAAAATCAATTGCTGCTTGCCCAGACAATAGCTGATGTGTGTTGGGCAGAGCCACTGGAAGGACTCTTGGAATGTGCAAAGATAACATTGCTCACTGGACTGCAGCTGGCCTACAACAATGGCCCAAGGGCCTAGCATTCACACCTTCAGGACAAGATCATTTCCATCCATCAGATACCCCAGGAAAGGACAATGGATTCACGACCTGTTTCCTGATGTCTAATGAGTGTGTGGGTAGGTAGATGGAGGAGGAGGAGACGGAGGCCTTCCCCCCTCCATCCAGACGGCTGCCCAAACTCACTTGAGTACACAAAAAGATTTCCTGGGGAAAGATACCCAGACAAAGATGATTTCCCAGAACGATATCCTGGGGAACAACACCTGGACCCTGGCCTGAGGACTAAAAAAACTGTATAAAAGACTGGAGCAACTACTGGCTTGGAAGAAGAAAACTGGAGAAGAAAACTGGAGAAGAAAAATGCAGCACCACACGCTGGAAAGATCACGGGCAAACAGAATGGATCCTGGACTCTGAAAACCCTCTCTCTGTGCCCTAAGTTCCGGCTGCTGCAACTCATGGAGCTGAAGAAGGTGTCCAGAGGACCACATCCCTTCTACAGCCAAAGCCTCAGCACGCTTCCTCTACAGAACCAACATCTCCTGCAGCACCGTTTACCTTTCCTCCACAGACTCAAACTATCTTGGGGGTGGGTGAGGGGTGTGGTAATATAATTCCTTTCCTCTTCTCATTTCTTTCTCTATTTTCTCTCTCTCCCCTTCTGATCCATCCACTTTATTTATGTCCATCCACTGTATTTATGCTATAAATCATCTAGCTGTTGATATTTTGGCCTCGTTTGTGCCTCTAATTTCACAACACGGGAATATTCATTAAAAACCTGAATCTCTTTCCCTCTCCAGATCGAGACAGGTCACAATCCACCTCTTCTAAACAATTTCATTGGCTGTTCATACTGTCCATCCAATCTAAGACAATAGCTACAATTTGCAAGTAAAGTTCATAGTCCATTCCGGCTATCCTCAGGTGTAGATGATTCAGAAGTCCAAGAAACAAGAAAAATGGAAAACAGTTTGTCTCTTCGCAGACGAAGCGAAGAAAAGGGAAACAGGGAAACAGGGCAACAGGGACTCTCAGTTGACTCAGGGCTCTCAGGGTTCTCAGGGTTCGTGCACCGTGGAATATATAGGAATAGATATACATCTAGGCAAGACTCTCGGTAAGGTTACTCTGTGGATACGCCTTTTAATGGCAACCCTCATGAGATATCCTTCCCGAGATGATCTCCCATGGAATCCTAAGACCTGGACTACCATAGAGGAAGGAACTAAGCGTCTGAGAGAATTTGCTGTTAGAGAGGTACTCTATGGTGCCATGGGACTCTGAATCCTGATGAAATTCCTGTAGGAACTGGTCTTGCTAAAAAGCTCATCAAACTTGCTCCTCCTAGTTATGCAAATATTCTGGCAAGCAGAATTGTGGCAAGAAATTATGGTGGAGCTTCTCCTACGGTTGGCCAATTCACTGATCAGATGAGACAATTGGAGGATAGCATGACACGTGTTTCGTTGGTTTCAGCCATTGAAACTCTGTCTGGAAAAATTGAGAATTGCATGAAAGAGATGAAGGATGAAATTATAAATTCCATCTCCCAATTGACACAGAGAGATAATTCCAATTCTTCCTCCAGATGAATACAGGTTTCTTCTGTGAGGAATAGACGTCCTCCAAGGATGTCATTCCAAAACAGGTCATTCCAGAACAGATCAAACCAAAACAGACCACCAAGGCAGTCACGTGGAAGTATTTGGGTAACTCTGTGTGATCAGTTTGGTGAGAACATGAACAGATGGGATGGGCAACCAACTGCTAATCTTTTCAGGAGACTGAGGGAACTGCAAAGTGGCAGAGCCCGAGGCAGCAATACCAGAAGGGTAGCTGTTACTTCCACAGTTTCCCAGGACAACTCTAATAGCTCCAACAGTGGCTCCAGTTCTAACACTGCACACTGTGCTCATTGCACATCTGGGCATGTTCCCATAACTAGGGTGCCTGCCTCCCGCCAGGGGGAGGAGAGGGGTAACAGAGAGAACAGAATCTATGGGATGTGTACATCCAGTGGCCTGGCACTTCACCATTTCAGAAGTACAGGGCCTTGGTTGACACAGGGGCTCAGTGCACCACAATGCCATCAAATTATCAGGGATCAGAGGCTATAACTATTCTGGGAGTCACTGGTGGATCTCAAGAGTTAACTAAGGTGGAGGTTGATATAAGTTTAACTGGTGAACAGTGGAGGAAGCATACAGTTGTGACCGGACCTGACGCACCTTGTATTCTGGGGATTGATTTTCTGAGAGAAGGGCGTTTCAAAGACCCTAGAGGTTATAAATGGACATTTGGAGTAGCATCTGTAGAAATAGATGGACAAAAATTGAAGCTGTCTGTTAGACCGGAGCTTTCTGATGAATCTACAGTTGTGGGACAACACAAGATTCAGGACCTATGAGTGCAGCATTACCAGCCATGATGGAACTCCAGTATGAGCTGGAATCCAAAGAGGCCAAATGGTATGCTACCATAGACATTGCTAATGCCTTCTTCTCTATTCCCATAGCAGAGGTATGCAGGCCTCAGTTTGCTTTCACATGGAGAGACAAATCCTGTGGAGACACGGAACTCCAGAGAGGATTGAGTCAGACAATGGAACTCATTTCAAAAACAACCTTGTAAAGAGCTGGGCCAAAGAGAATGGCATTGAGTGGATATTCCACATTCCCTACTATGCTCTAGCTGCAGGGAAGATTGAAAGCTGCAACGGTTTGCTGAAGACCACTCTTCAAGCCATGGGGGGTGGATCTTTGAAAAACTGGGAAAAGCATTTAGCACAAGCAACCTGGCTGGTAAATAGTAGAGGTTCAGTGAACCGAGCTGGACCGGCACACTCAGATCTGCTGCAGAAAGTAGAAGGTGATAGAGTTCCTGTTGTTAGAGAAAAGAATCTGTTAGGTAAAACTGTTTGGGTGTTTTCTCCCTCAGGAGAGGCTAAACCTGTCCGAGGGGTGGTTTCAGCTGAAGGTCCTGGTCACACTTATTGGGTAATGCAAGAGAATGGTGAAATTCAGTGTATTCCACAAAGAAATCTAACTTTAGCTGAAAGAGTTTAATTTCAGAGTGTTGTACAGCTACATCGCGCCCAAAGGAAGAATCCTCGAGGAATCCACGGTGCACGAACCCTGAGAGCCCTGAGAGCCCTGAGTCAACTGAGAGTCCCTGCTTCCCTGTTTCCCTGTTTCCCTTTTCTTTGCTTCATCTGCGAAGAGACAAACTGTTTTCCATTTATCTTGTTTCATGGACTTCTGAATCATCTACACATGAGGATAGCCAGAATGGACTATGAACTTTACTTGCAAATTGTAGATATTGTTTTAGATTGGATGGACAGTATGAACAGCCAATGAAATTGTTTAGAAGAGGTGGATTGTGACCGGTTGAGGCTATGCCTTTAAGAAAGAGACAGTTGCTGAACACTCTGGCTGAATGTTTTTGATATTTAAACAAAAACAAGTTACTCTAAACTAATTTCATTGGTGGATTGTAGATTGCAATTTTAAGTTTGGGTTCTGTTAGTTCAGTCTGGTCTGGGTTCAGGCTGTGTTCAGTCTGTGCTTCTCTGTCCTGTGGGCTGGACGGCTTCTCTCTTTCCTGAAGTAGGAGTGACCTTGGTTAACAAAGTGTGGTGGGGTGAGAAAGTTCCCTCCCCACACACAGGGAAAGAAACCACAGCTAGCTCAGTCGGAAAAGCAGATGAAAGCTATATTTACAGGCATAAATGGAATGCAATGAATATATACACAAATATACAATATTTACAATATATACAGGAAAATACAACAACGAACACAATGCAGAAAAACCTTTTCCCTCCAGCCGGCCAGGGGGGTTCCCTGAACCCCCCTCTCTCCCTCCCCACCTCCCCCTTTTTCCCCAAAGGGGTTAGAGAGAGAGAGAGAGGCAATTAAGAAGGGAAAAGTCTGTTAGCTCAGAAAGTGCATGCAAGAATAGTGTTCTTATCTGGTTAGCTGTTAACTCAAGGCCGTTCCTGCTTCAGCAAGAGAGAAAGCACAGACTGCACCCAGCCTGAACCCAGACCAGACACAGACTGAACCAACAGCACCCAAACTCAAAACTGAACCCCACAAGCACCAATGAAATTCGTTTAGACTATCTTGGTTTTGTTCAAATATCAAAAACATTCAGCCAGAGTGTTCAGCAACTGTCTCTTTCTTAAAGGCATAGCATCAACCGGCCACAATCCACCTCTTCTAAACAATTTCATGGCTGTTCATACTGTCCATCCAATCTAAAGCAATAGCTACAATTTGTAAGTAAAGTCGATAGTCCATTCCGGCTATCCTCAGGTGTAGATGATTCAGAAGTCCAAGAAACAAGAAAAATGGAAAACAGTTTGTCTCTTCGCAGACGAAGCGAAGAAAAGGGAAACAGGAAACAGGGAAAGCAGGACTCTCAGTTGACTCAGGGCTCTCAGGGTTCTCAGGGTTCGTGCACCGTGGATTCCTCAAGGATTCTTCCTTTGGGCGCGATGTAGCTGTACAACACTCTGAAATTAAACTCTTTCAGCTAAAGTTAGATTTCTTTGTGGAATACACTGAATTTCACCATTCTCTTGCATTACCCAATAAGTGTGACCCGGACCTTCAGCTGAAACCACCCCTCGGACAGGTTTAGCCTCTCCTGAGGGAGAAAACACCAAACAGTTTTACCTAACAGATTCTTTTCTCTAACAACAGGAACTCTATCACCTTCCACTTTCTGTAGCAGATCTGAGTGTGCAGGTCCAGCTCGTTCACTGAACCTCTACTATTTACCAGCCAGGTTGCTTGTGCTAAATGCTTTTCCCAGTTTTCAAAGATCCACCCCCCATGGCTTTAGAGTGGTCTTCAGCAAACCGTTGTAGCGTTCAATCTCCCTGCAGCTGGTGCATAGTAGGGGTGTGGAATATCCACTCAATGCCGTGCTCTTTGGCCCAGCTCTTTACAAGGTTGTTTTTGAAATGAGTTCCGTTGTCTGACTCAATCCTCTCTGGAGTTCCGTGTCTCCACAGGATTTGTCTCTCCAGACCAAGAATGGTGTTGCGTGCAGTTGCATGTGGAACTGGATAAGTTTCCAACCATCCAGTGTTTGCCTCTACCATAGTAAGCACATACTGCTTACCAGAACGAGAACGTGGTAGAGTGATGTAGTCAATCTGCCAAGCTTCACCATACTTGTACTTGGACCATCTGTCACCATACCATAAGGGCTTAAGTCGCTTTGCCTGCTTAATAGCAGCACACAAATGTCACAGTCATGGATGACTTGTGTGATAGCATCCATGGAAATGTCTATGGATCTGTCACGTGCCCACTGGTAGGTTGCATCTCTGCCTTGATGTCCTGAGGAATCGTGAGCCCACCGAGCTAAGAATATCTCACCTCGGTGTTTCCAGTCGAGATCAAGATCAGAGTCCATGTCTACTGAGAAACTCTTGCAGCTAGATCTGCCTGATGGTTGTGTTGCTGTTCTCAGTAGCTTTGCTCTTAGGGATGTGAGCATCAATGTGTCTCACCTTCACTGGAATTCTCTCGATTCGATCAGCAATGTCCTGCCACAGGTCAGCCCCAAATAGGCTTTCCTTTTCTCTGCCAAACACTCTTTTTCCAGTTCTTTAGCCAACCCCACAGAGCATTGGCTACCATCCATGAGTCGGTGTAGAGATAAAGCTTTGGCCACCTCTCACGTTCAGCTACGTCGAGAGCTAGCTGGACAGCTTTTACCTCTGCAAACTGACTGGATTCTCCTTCTCCATCCTTTGCCTCTGCAACTCGGCGTGTTGGACTCCACACTGCAGACTTCCACCTTCGCTTGTCCCGACCAGACGACAGGAACCGTCTGTGAACAAAGCATATTTCTTTTCATCATCAGAAAGGTCATTGTAAGGAGGAGCTTTCAGCACGAGTTACTCTCTCCTCTGGAGGTTTAGTACAGTTGGTACCTTCAGGCCAACTTGAGATCACCTCCACCAGACCAGGTCTTTCAAGATTTCCCATTCGAGCTCTCTGTGTTATCAGAGCCATCCACTTAGACCAGGTAGAGTCTGTTGCATGATGTGGTGTGGAACCTTTGCCTTTGAACATCCAATTCAAAACTGGTAATCTGGGAGCTAAGAGAAGTTGTGATTCAGTTCCAATCACTTCAGAAGCTGCTTTTACTCCTTCATAGGCAGCTAGAATCTCTTTCTCTGTTGGAGTATAATTAGCCTCTGAACCTCTGTAACCTCTACTCCAGAAACCAAAGAGGTCGTCCACGTGTCTCACCTGGAGCTCTTTGCCACAAGCACCAAGTTGGACCATTGTCACTTGCAGCCGTGTACAAAATGTTCTTAATGTCTGGACCATCTCGGACAGGTCCCAGACCCATTGCTTGAACCACCTCTTGCTTATCTGGTCAAAAGCTGCTTGTTGTTCAGGTCCCCAGTGGAAATTGTTTCTCTTTCGAGTCACATCATACAGAGGTTTCACAATCTGACTGTATCCAGGAATGTGCAGTCTCCAAAATCCCACTCTCCCAAGAAACGTAGAGTTTCTTGCTTGTTCATGGGATTGCCATGGTAGAGACTCTATTTACCACATCCACTGGAATGTGTCGGCGTCCATCCTGCCACCGCACTCCCAGAAACTGGATGTCTCTGGTAGGTCCTTTCACCTTGTCTCGCTTGATGGCAAAACCTGCATTCAGAAGAATGTCAATGACTTTGTTACCTTTCTCGAAGACTTCCTCAGCAGTTTGCCCCAGACGATGATATCGTCGATGAACTGGATGTGTTCTGGAGCACCACCTTTCTCCAGAGCATCGTGGATCACTGCATGACAGATGCTGGAGCTGTGGATCCAGCCCATTGGCAATCTGTTGAAAGTGTACTGGATTCCTCTCCAGGTGAAAGCAAACTGAGGCCTGCATTCCTCTGCTATGGGATAGAGAAGAAGGCATTAGCAATGTCTATGGTAGCATACCATTTGGCCTCTTTGGATTCCAGCTCATACTGGAGTTCCATCATGTCTGGTACTGCTGCACTCATAGGTGGAGTTACTTCATTCAGGGCTCGGTAGTCGACTGTCAGACGCAGTCTCCATTCTGCTTTCGCACAGGCCACACTGGACTGTTGAAAGGGAATGAGTTTTGCTGATGACTTTCTGACTCCAACTGACGAATCAGATTCTGAATGGGCAACAAAGAGTCACGGTTGGTTCTGTATTGTCTGTGATGCACAGTCTGAGAAGCAACCGGCAATTTAATGTCCTCAATCTTGTGTTGTCCCACAACTGCAGATTCATCAGAAAGATCAGGTCTAACAGACAACTTCAATTTTTGTCCATCAATTTCTACAGATGCTACTCCAAAAGCCCATTTGTAACCTCTAGGGTCTTTGAAACGCCCTTCTCTCAGAAAATCAATCCCAATACAAGGTGCGTCAGGTCCGGTCACAACTGTATGCTTCCTCCACTGTTTACCAGTTAAACTTATATCAACTCACCTTAGTTAACTCTTGAGATCCACCAGTGACTCCCAGAATAGTTATAGCTTCTGATCCCTGATAATTTGATGGCATTATGGTGCACTGAGCCCCTGTGTCAACCAAGGCCCTGTACTTCTGAAATTGTGAAGTGCCAGGCCACTGGATGTACACATCCCAATAGATTCTGTTATCTCTGTTACCCTCTCCTCCCCCTGGCGGGAGGCAGGGCACCCCTAGTTATGGGGAACATGCCCACATGTGCAATGAGCACAGTGTGCAGTGTTAGAACTGGAGCCACTGTTGGAGCTATTAGAGTTGTCCTGGGGAACTGTAGAAGTAACAGCTACCCTTCTGGTATTGCTACCTCGGGCTCTGCCACTTTGCAGTTCCCTCAGTCTCCTGAAAAGATTAGCAGTTGGTTGACCATCCCATCTGTTCATGTTCTCACCAAACTGATCACGCAGAGTTATCCAAATACTTCCACGTGACTGCCTTGGTGGTCTGTTTTGGTTGGACCTGTTTTGGAATGACCTGTTTTGGAATGACATCCTTGGAGGACGCCTATTCCTCACAGAGGAAACCTGTATCCATCCGGAGGAAGAATTGGAATTATTTCTTGTGTCAATTGGGAGATGGAATTTTAATTTCATCCTTCATCTCTTTCATGCAATTCTCAATTTTCCAGACAGAGTTTCAATGGCTGAAACCAAGAGAAACACGTGTCATGCTATCCTCCAATTGTCTCATTGATCAGTGAATTGGCCAACCGTAGGAGAAGCTCCGCCATAATTTCTTGCCACAATTCTGCTTGCCAGAATTTGCATAGTTAGGAGGAGCAAGTTGATGAGCTTTTTAGCAAGACCAGTTCCTACAGGAATTTCATCAGGATTCAGAGTCTCATGGTCACATAGAGTACCTCTCTAACAGCAAATTCTCTCAGACGCTTAATTCCTTCCTCTATGGTAGTCCAGGGCTTAGGATTCCATGGAAGATCATCTCGGGAAGGATATCTCATGAGGGTTGCCATTAAAAGGCGTATCCACAGAGTAACCTTACCAAGAGTCCAGCCTAGATGTCTATCTATTCCATTATCCTTTGAGAGAGCTCCTAGTTGAGCTGCTGACGTCTCCAACCATTAGAGCTGGAGCACCTGTATCGTAGCATCTACCAAGCCAAGCTAGGATTGGCTCCTTATCTGCTCTGATATAATCTTTACGCACATTCCTTATCTTTCCCTTGGTGAAGGACAGCCCAGAAGGTCATCTGACTCCTCCCCTTCCTCCTCTTCCTGAACTTGTTGCCCCAATAATCTCCTTGTCACTCCTAAGAATCTCTTTAAGGTCAGGTGTACCACCTCTTATTGTCCTGCTATCAGCAATTTGCCCTGCATTTCCATCCAGTGATCTTCTCAATATCTCAGCTATATCTTTAAGACAAATCTTCTCCTCTTCCTCAGCAGGGTCTCTTAAAGCAGAAGGTCCCTCACCAGGATCAGCATCTGAATCAGCTTTGCCCTTTCCACTTCTTGTAGTTAAAACAGCTACCTGCTTAACTGGAGCTGTGTTTAAATTTACAGCTGGCTTAACAGAAGCTGACAGGTTTTGAGACGGATCAGCTGCTGTGGAGGACACTTCCGGTCCCGCTGAAGAAGAAGGAGGAACTGGCTGTGCCTTGCTAATGGCTGCCGAGGACGGGGGAGCCGCCATGTTAGGCGCTGCCGCTGCCGCAGCAGCTGGCTGATTGCCAGAACCACAACAGCACCGTTCAGAGCAGCCTTTCCGATGGAATTTTTAGCTTTTTTTAACTGATACAGATCCTCCCTTCTCCTCATCACTAGATATTTTGGGGTCGAGTTAGAGCTGTTCCTTCTCCTCTTGGGTCTACGCCTAATTACAAAAACAGGTTTTAGAAACTTTCTCTCCGGTACAGAGCATATAACAAGTACGCAATCACCATCACCAGCAGCAGTTCAAACACATCGAATAAATCACCTTTGGATCCCAGCCATCACTTAAAACTACTCTTTCACCTACTGGGATCTTAAACTCCTTTATCTCTATGGGCAGAGTAGTCGAGGTCACATTCCCGTATCTATTAAGCCAAAAGAATCCCAGGCACCGCTCATAGAGAAGCTGAATCTTATACTTAAACCATAAATACAATTTATACATCAAGTATCTGCTTAAGCGATCGAAAATCAATCCCAAGAGGTACTTGTAGACCAGTACCGAACAAATCGAAAAGACCAAACGCTCTAAAATCCAAAACACTTTCATCCTTGCAACTCCGACCTGAGCAGACAATAAATCAAGCAACTTTTGCTCTGCTTCTGGACAGCAACTATCCACAAGCCCCACGTTGGGCGCCAATTAAAATATGTGGTGGGGTGAGAAAGTTCCCTCCCACACACAAGGAAAGAAACCACAGCTAGCTCAGTCGGAAAAGCAGATGAAAGCTATATTTACAGGCATAAATGGAATGCAATGAATATATACACAAATATACAATATTTACAATATATACAGGAAAATACAACAACGAACACAATGCAGAAAAACCTTTTCCCTCCAGCCGGCCAGGGGGGTTCCCTGAACCCCCTCTCTCCCTCCCACCTCCCCTTTTTCCCAAAGGGGTTAGAGAGAGAGAGAGAGGCAATTAAGAAGGAAAAGTCTGTTAGCTCAGAAAGTGCATGCAAGAATAGTGTTCTTATCTGGTTAGCTGTTAACTCAAGGCCGTTCCTGCTTCAGCAAGAGAGAAAGCCAGACTGCACCCAGCCTGAACCCAGACCAGACACAGACTGAACCAACAGCACCCAAAACTCAAAACTGAACCCCACAAGCACCAATGAAATTCGTTTAGACTATCTTGTTTTTGTTCAAATATCAAAAACATTCAGCCAGAGTGTTCAGCAACTGTCTCTTCTAAAGGCATAGCATCAACCGGCCACACAAAAGCTAACCAGATAGAAACTAATTCTGCATTCTCTTTCAGTAACAGAATTTTTCTTCCTTAATTGCTTCTCTCTCTCTCTAACACTTTTTGGGAAAAAGGGGAGGTAGGGAGGGAGAGAGGGAGGTTCAGGGAACCCCCCTGGCCAGCTGGAGGGAAAAGGCTTTTCTGCATTACATTCATTGCTGTGTATTTCTGCATACATTGTAAATATTGTATATTGTGTACATATTCACTGCATTCCATTTATGCTTGTAATATAGCTTTCATCTGCTTTCCGACTGAGCTAGCTGTGGTTCTTTCTTTGTGTGTGTGGGGAGGGATCTTCTCACCCCACCACAATCTCAGCCAGGAAAGAGGCAGGCCAGAATTCAAGGGTCATTTGACTCCCTCCAGAAGGGAGATCAAAGATCAGCAATTGGTGCTAGGCTTTTCTCTTTAGGTTTACCCTAACCATGTTTTGTTAGAATTAAAGTGTCAGAGAAACCTGCACTCAGCTGTATACTGAAGTGCATGTATCTGAGCACAGGAAAGAGGTAGGCCAGAATTCAAAGAGTCATTTTGACTTCCTCCAGAAGGGAGATCAAATGGAATGAAGCAATACGGTGCTAGGCTTTCCCCTTTAGGTTTTACCCCAACATGTTTTGGTGAGTATCAAAGTGACACAGAAACGTGCAGTGTGCATGCACTCTGAACTGTATATATTTGAGCACAGGACAGAGGTAAGCCACACTTCAAAGAGTCATTTTGACTCCCTCAGAAGGGAGATCAAATGGATCAAGCAATTGGTGCTAGGCTTTTGCCTTTTGGTTTTACCCCAACAATGTTATGGTTAGAACAGAAGTGTCACAGAAACGTGTACTCGGCATAACACATAACTGCATGTATCTCAGGACAGGAAAGAGGTAGGCCAGAATTCAAAGGGTCACTTAGACTCCCTCCAGAAGGGAGATCAAATGGATCAAGCAATTTGGTGCTAGGCTTTTCCCTTTTGGTTTTAACCCAACAATGTTTTGGTTAGAATCGAACAGTCACAGAAACACGTAGTGTGCATGCACTCTTAAACGCATCTATCTCAGCACAGGAAAGAGGTAGGCCAGAATTCAAAGGGTGATTTTGACTCCCTCCAGAAGGGACATGAATTGATTGTAGGCTGAACATAAGCCTGCCATGTGCCCCGGCAGCCAAGAAGGCCAATGGCATCCTGGCCTGCATCAGAAACAGTGTGGCCAGCAGGAGCAGGGAGGTCATTCTGCCCCTGTACACTGCACTGGTTAGTCCGCACCTGGAGTACTGTGTCCAGTTCTGGGCCCCTCAGTTTACAAAGGATGTTGACTTGCTGGAGCGTGTGTCCAGAGAAGGGCAACAAAGTTGGTGAGGGGTTTGGAAGACAAGCCCTATGGACGGGCTGAGGGAGCTGGGGTTGCTTAGCCTGGAGAAGAGGACACTCAGGGGTGACCTTATTGCTCGCTACAACTACCTGAAGGGAGGTTGTAGCCAGGCAGTGGTTGGTCTCTTCTCCCAGGCAGCCAGTACCAGAACAAGAGGACACAGTCTCAGGCTGCACCAGGGCAGGTTTAGACTGGATCTTAGGAAGAAGTTCTATACAGAGAGAGTGATTGCCCATTGAATCGGCTGCCCGTGGAGGGGGTTGAGTCACTTCATTGGAGGTGTTCAAGAAGAGGCTTGATGGGGTGCTTGGTGCCACGGTTTAGTTGTTTAGTCATTTAGGTGGGTTCTATTGTGTTGTATTGTATTGTATTGTATTGTATTTAGGTGGGTTGGATGGTTGGTGGGTTGGACGTGATGATCTTTAAGTTCTCTTCCAACCTGGTATATTGTATTGTATTGTATTGCATTGTATTGCATTGTATTGTATTGTATCAAATGGATCAAGCAATTTGGTGCTAGGCTTTTCCCTTTAGGTTTTACCCCAACAATTTTTTGGTTAGAATCCAGGTGTCACATAAATGCGCAGTGTGCAAGATCTCTGAACTGCATGTATCTCAGCACAGGAAAGACGCAGGCCAGAATTCAAAGGGTCATTTTGACTCCCTCCAGAAGGGAGATCAAATGCATCAAGCAATATGGTGCTAGGCTTTTCCCTTTAGATTTTACCACTTCAATGTTTTGGTCAGAATCGAAGTGTCACAGAAACGCGTGGTGTGCAAGCTCTCCGAACTGCATGTATCTCAGCACAGGAAAGTGGTAGGCCAGATTTCAAAGTGTCATTTTGACTCCCTCCAGAAGGGAGATCAAAACGATCCAGCAATTTGGTGCTAGGCTTTTCCCTTTAGGTATTACCCCAACAATGTTTTGGGTAGAATCCAAGTGTCACTGAAACGCTCTGGGTGCATGCTCTCTAAACTGCAAGTATCACGGCACAGGCAAGAAGTAGGCCAGTATTCAAAGGGTCATTTTGACTCCCTCCAGAAGGGAGATCAAATGGATCAAGCAATTTGGTGCTAGGCTTTTCTCTTTAGGTTTTACGCCAACAATGTTTTTGTTAGAATCAAAGTGTCACAAAAACGCGCTGTGTGCATGCCTGCTGAACTGCAAGTATCTCAGCCAGGAACGAGGAGGCCAGAATTCAAAGGGTCCTTTTGACTCCTCCAGAAGGGAGATCAAATGGATCAAGCAATTTGGTGCTAGGCTTTTCCCTTTAGGTTTTACCCCCACAATGTTTTGGTGAGAATCCAAGTGTTGTTCCGGTGGGAATCTTGCTCGGGAGCGCATCGCGACCAGCAGCCTCGGGAACACTACCTGTTCTTCAACCTACGGGATCGGCAGGGACCCCCTGGGCTCTCGGCACTCGGCTGGATTCGGCGCGGCCGTTTCTCCACGTGCTTGCTGCTCGGGAGCGCTCGGGGCTCTCCGCGTCACTGGCAGTGCTTTTAAAAGCCGGCGGCACCCCCGGCAGCCCTCTGTTCCGGCGGGAATCTTGCGTGGAGCACACCGCGACCAGCAGCCTCGGGAAACTTGCTGTTCACTCACTCGGCACATGCCGCTGCACTTGTTCTAAATCTTGTCCAGCAGGTCAGGCGGGCAGGGCAGGCATGGTGGTAATGCGCCGCAATTACTCCTTCAAAAAATCAGTCTTGACTCAGACTGAGGGGGAATACAAGCAGGTAGGCATGTGCCATAAGCAAGAGGTGGGTGTCCAGGCATTTGGCTGCAGTGAGTGCTGGAGCCTGGCACTTGAGATGCAGGGTAGTGGGGACAACTCCTGCACCAGGTGTGAGCAGATCGAATATTTGCTTAACCTGGTGGCCAGATTGAAGGATGAGGTGACTAGACTTAGAGAGGTCAGGGATTGTAGAAGGGAGACCAACTTGAGTAACCAGGCTTTGCAGGCTCCCCCTGCAGAGGCTGGTTATCCAAAAAACAGAGGGGAATGGATGAAGGTTCCTCTCAAAAGACACAAATTCAAACCTCCTCGCCTCCCCTCACCTTCCCCACTGCCCTTGGAAAACAAGTATGGGGCACTGGAGGTCGAGGGGGAGGTGATTCTAATGCAGGAGGACACACCAGCTGGGGTGTGGTGGGGTGAGAAAGTTCCCTCCCACACACAGGGAAGAAACCACAGCTAGCTCAGTCGGAAAGCAGATGAAAGCTATATTTACAAGCATAAATGGAATGCAATGAATACATACACAATATACAATATTTACAATATATACAGGAAAATACAACAATGAACACAATGCAGAAAAACCTTTTTCCCTCCAGCCGGCCAGGGGGGTCCCTGAACCCCCTCTCTCCCTCCCCACCTCCCCTTTTTCCCAAAAAGGGTTAGAGAGAGAGAAAGGCATTAAGGAAGAAAAATGCTGTTAGCTAAAAAGCACATGCAAAATTAGTGTTCTTATCTGGTTAGCTGTTAACTCAAGGCCGTTCCTGCTTCAGAAAGAGAGAAAGCACAGACTGCACCCAGCCTGCACCCAGACCAGACACAGACTGAACTAACAGAACCAAACTCCAAACTGCACCCACACGCACCAATGAAATTAGTTTAGACTATCTTGTTTTTGTTCAAATATCAAAACATTCGCCAGAGTGTTCAGCACTGTCTCTTTCT
>JAAWVA010000039.1:5860977-5885171 GCA_015227895.2 Colaptes auratus | reverse complement strand
GATGGTGAACACCAACCAATTCTGAATAACAGCAGTAAGCTGTCTAATATCTGGGTACTAGTAGTCCTGTTGTTCCTCTACTAGTATTGATGTTAAGGACAAGGAGATCCTATTAATTGACAGTCAAATCCTGATACATAGCCATCACAAAAAAACAGTGGTTGTGCTTTTGGTCCCTAAGAACAAGAATAATCTTTCATACAATCCTATGTTGGATGTTGTTTCCAAGATTCTTCTTTCAGATTAGTTTCTAGTTCCTTATTGAGAGGTAGGGTGATGCTTTCATAGAGATCTTCTTGGCTTGCAAATAGTTGGGGCATTTTGTTTTGTTTGTGGTTTGCTTTGTGTTGTTTCAAATAGGTAAATTAATTCAATTTTTTGAGACATTTATGTGGAGCAAAAATTCTACTCATTAAAATAGCATTTTGCATGATTTTTCAGAAATACTTGCTCACAATACTTCGTTGAAATTAGCTTAATAAGTGTTATGTATAGTAGATATTTATGCATCTTGTCTTCCTCAATTCTGTAATAAGGCTTTTATTGGGAAATACCTATTTATCAAAGTGTTTTATTTCAGAGGGATCACTGTCTCATTTAAAAAGAAGGACACAGAGCTGGATTGAGTCCAGAGTGGGGCCACAAAGATGATCCAAGGGCTGGAATACCTCTTCTGTGAGGATAGGCTGAGGGAGGCTAGAGAAGACAAGACTCTGGGGGGACCTTAAAGCTCTGTTCCAATACCTGAAGGCATCCCACAGGAAAGCTGCAGAGGGAATTTTCATAAAGGTGTCTGGCAATTAGACAAGGAGCAGTGTTTTTAAGCTGAGGGACAGTAGGTTTAGACTAGATCTTAGGAAGAAGCTCTTTAGTATGGCCGTGGTGGAGACTCCAGAGTGGATTGCCTGGGGAGGTTGTGGCTACCTCTATGAGTGTTCAAGGCTGGGTTGGGTGAGGCCTGGAATGGCTGAACATAGTTGAGAGGGGTTCCTGCTCATGGCAGGGAAGTTGGAGTAGTTGATCTCTAAGGTCCCTTCCAATCTAAGCCATTCTATGGCTCTATGGAAAACAAATAATTCTATGGCTCTATGGTAGTGTCACAGAAACGTGCATTCGGCGTAACACATAACTGCATTTATCTCAGCACAGGAAAGAGGTAGGCCAGAATTCAAAGGGTCCTTTTGACTCCCTCCAGAAGGGAGATCAAATGGATCAAGCAATTTGATGCCAGGCTTTTCCCTTTAGGTTTTGCCCCAACAATGTTTTGGTTAGAATCGAAGTGTCACAGAAACACGCAGTGGGCATGCACTCTGAACTGCATATATCTCAGCACAGGAAAGTGGTACACCAGAATTCATAGGGTCATTTTGACTCCCTCCAGAAGGGAGATCAAATGGATCAAGCAATTTGGTGCGAGGCTTTTCCCTTTGGGTTTTACCCCAACAATGTTTTGATTAGAATCGAAGTGTCGCGGAAACGCGCAGTGTACAAGCTCTCCGTACTGCATGTATCTCAGCACAGGAAAGAGGTAGGCCAGAATTCAAAGGGTCATATTGACTCCCTCCAGAAGGGAGATCAAATGGATCAAGCAATTTGGTGCTAGGCTTTTCCCTTTAGGATTTACCCCAACATTGTTTTGGTTAGAATCCAAGTGTCACAGCAACGTGCACTCTGCATAACACATTACTGCATGTATCTCAGAAGAGGAAAGAGGTCGGCCAAAATTCAAAGGCTCCTTTTGACTCCCTCCAGAAGGGAGAGCAAATGGATGCAGCAATTTTGTGCTAGGCTTTTCCGTTTAGGTTTCACCCCAACAATGTTTTGGTTAGAATCAATGTGTCAGAGAAACACGCAGTGTGCATGCACTCTGAAGTGCTTGTATCTCAGCACAGGAAAGAGGTAGGCCAGAATTCAAAGGGTCATTTTGACTCCCTCCAGAAGGGAGATCAAATGAATGAAGCAATTTGGTGCAAGGCTTTTCCCTTTAGGTTTCACCCCAACAATGTTTTGGTTAGAATTGAAGTGTCTCAGAAACGTGCACTCAGCAATACACTGAACTGCATGGCTCTCAGCAGAGGAAAGCGGTAGGCCAGAATTCAAAGGGTCATTTTGACTCCCTCCAGAAGGGTCATCAAATGGATCAAGCAATTTGGTGCTAGGCTTTTCCCTTTAGGTTTTACCCCAACAAAGTTTTGCTGAGATTAGAAGTGTCACACAAAGGTGCACTCAGCATAACACATTAGTGCATGAGTTTCAGCAGAGGAAAGAGGTAGGCCAGAATTCAAAGGGTCATTTTGACTCCCTCCAGAAGGGAGAGCAAATGGATCAAGCAATTTGTTGCTAGGCTTTTCCTTTAGGTTTTTCCCCAACAATGTTTTGGTTAGTACCGAAGTGTTAAATAAACATGCAGTGTGCTTGCACTCTGTACAGCATGTATCTCAGCAGAGGAAAGAGGTAGTCCAGAATTCAAAGGGTCATTTTGACTCCCTCCAGAAGGGAGATCAAATGGATCAAGCAATTTGGTGGTAGGGTTTTCCTTTGAGGTTTCACCCCTACAATGTTTTGGTTAGAATCAGAGTATCGCAGAAACATGCACTCTGAATAACACATTAGTGTATGTATCTCGGCACAGGAAAGAGGTAGGCCAGAATTCAAAGGGTCATTTTGACTCCCTCCAGAAGGGAGATCTAATGGATCAAGCAATTTGGTGCTAGGCTTTTCCCTTTAGGTTTTACAACAACAATGTTTTGGTTAGAATGGAAGTGTCACAGAAACCTGCCCTCAGCAATACACTGAACTGCATGTATCTCAGTCGAGGAAAGAGGTAGGCCAGAATTCAAAGAGTCCTTTTGACTACCCCCAGAAGGGAGATCAAATGGATCAATCAATTTGGTGCTAGGCTTTTCCCTTTAGGTTTTACCCCAACAGTGCTTTGGTTCGATTCCAAATGTCACTGAAACGCACTGGATGCATGCTCTCTGAACTGCAAGCATCTCGGCACAGGAAAGAGATAGGCCAGAATTCAAAGGGTCCTTTGGACTCCCTCCTGAAGGGAGATCAAATGGATCAAGCACTTTGGTGCCAGGCTTTTCCCTTTAGTTTTTACCCCAACATTGTTTTGGTTAGAATCCAACTGTCACAGAAACAGGCAGCCTACATAACACATAAGTGCATGTATCTCAGCATAGGCAAGAGGTAGGCCAGAATTCAAAAGGTCATTTTGACTCCCCCCAGAAGGGAGATCAAATGGATCAAGCAATTTGGTGGTAGGCTTTTCCCTTTAGGTTTTACACAACAATGTTTTGGTTAGAATCGAAGTGTCACAGGAGTGTGCACTCTGCAGTATACTGAACTGCATGTATCTCAGGACAGGAAAGAGGTAGGCATGAATTTGTTGAAGAACGGCTTAAAAAGAGAGGGCATGGGCCCCTAGAAGCAGTGCACAACCCAGGCTTTGACGGTGATCAAGTAAATAAGTATGTAAATAAGTTGGTAAGTTTGGACTGTTAGCATAATTATAGCCTGAGCTGGTCAGCCAGAAAGCCTTCAAGGACGGTCTGTCCTTGAGAACTTGGTAAACAAACTGTACTGAAAGACAACAGGTGGGGGCCAATGTGAATGGGCACAGGTGGGAGGAGTATGTAATCAGGACTCTTTAGGTTAGAATCAATAAGATTGCGTCGGGCAGGCCCATGTTGGTTATAAAGTCTGATGCAAACCAAAATAAAGTGGCCCTTGTTTTATCACTCATATTGAGTTGGTATCATGTCCGAGCTGCGGGAAAAATTTCCTCCGTCAAAGGTGGCGCCCGAAGAGGGACAAAAAAGATATGAAAAAGTTGTGAAAAAGTTATGAAAAGCTACCGGAGGACGCGGCTCGGACGTATCGTCAGCAGTAGCGGTCGGAGGGCATCTCGAAAAGAGGGCTGCCTAGAGCAACTTGCAAGGGGCCTGCACTGTCTGGGGCGGGGGGCTACCAGCGTGGTAGGATACGGAAGGCGGTTGGACACGGAGCGCAGTTTTACGCAGAGCGCGGTGAGACACGGAACGTGGTAGGACACGGGGCACGGTTGGACGCGGAGCGTGGTAGGACGCAGAGTGAAATAGCGCGCAATGGATAAAGAGGTAGCCCTCACTTTATTACAACGCTTTTTAGAAAAACGGAACGTAGACTTCTCATCGAAGCAGTTGCCGGAACTTTTAGCATTTGGAGCAGCCCAAGGCTGTTTTCCCACCCTGAGTCTTATTCTGATGAGGAGGAGTGGAGAGATTATGGAGAGATACTTTGGAACTTGGTTATAGACGGGGATGAGAATGCCCAGAAACTCATGAAGCCATGGCGGGAGATAATTGACAGTATAAAGAGATATAAACTGGAAATAGAACTAGCTGCCGTGGCGACACAACAGCTCGACCCCTTTCAACAACAGAATACTGAGGGACTGTTTGGTCTTGGGAGCAATTACACTGCTAAGCCACCCATGGGCTATTCTATGCCGGTTGTTCCGCCTAACAGACAACCTTCTTCAGCGAGCCCGCTTTTACCATCCTCGTGTTCGGCACAGCAGACTCTTTCTTGCCGGGAAGGAGAACTTCCGCTGCCGCCAGCAGCACCCCTCCCACCACATGGAGTCGAGATCGGTATTCAAGTGACGCAGAATGATAAAAGAGACACTAGAGATTGTGATAGTGAGGAGGAGCTATCTAGTATGACTGGTAAATTGATATTAGAGGGAATAATTGTGATGCAAAACCCAGAACTATATTGGTCACTTTGCCAAGTACAGCGACAGTTGAGGAGATGTTGGAGAGAATGTCCAGGGTCCCCGTTGGGGCCCAGGTGTTTGTCTTAGAGACCATTCAGCAGCTTGGGAGGGAAATAGCCAGTGCACAAATGCAGGCATTTGCTGCGCTAGCTCCGCTCACTCCACCTAGATAGGAGGAAAGAAGGGATGCTAAAAGAAAAAGGGGGATGTTACTGTGCTCCAAGGACAAAGACAGCTCCTGGGTGCATTGACACAATGCAAAAAGAAAAAATGGGAGAGTATGGTAGTGGAGTGGCTGTTCACTTCATTGCAGCCAAAAACAACTATCCAACAAAAACCTGAAAATTTGGCTGAGTTAATCAAGAAAGGGTGGGGGCAAGTCCTCCAGATCACAGGTGCAGAACCAGGCACTATTTATCTACCAATAAGGAGGGACGATCTGGAGTGGGCCATTCAGAACTCTCCTGCCCTGCAGCTCAGCCTGCTATCATTTCCGTGCCCACTGGATGTGCAGTCATTAGCTTCATTTGTTTTGAAATGGATGGCTCAACAAGAATGGATCGCGCCACCAAAGAGGAGCAACAAGCCACTAGCAAACGCAACCGCGGTCTTTACGGATGCCGGACAGAAGTCATGACATGCAGCAGAGACCTGTCAGGAAAACAGACAATGGAAATACAAACGCTTGGAAGCAGAAAAAGGAGACTCTTTACAAACTCATGAACTTGCTGCTGTTGTTTAGGCCTTCTCAAGGTGGTTACAAATCCCTTTGAATGTGGTCACGGACTCAAACATATGGAAAGAGCCTTGCATGTACAAAGGCATTTGACAGTTTGTTTTGCTGTTATGGGAGTTCCAAAGAAAATAAAAACAGACAATGGGCCTGCTTATACTAGTGAAAGAATTAGAAAGTTTTGTCAACAATGGGGAATTCAACATGTTACAGGAATTCCAAATTCACCCACGGGTCAGGCCATAGTAGAATGTATGAGCCAGACATTGAAACAGTATTTGGAAAAATATTCATAAATAGGTGACCGGCAGGAAAAACTAACCAAGGCCCTTTTTGTAATGAATCACTTATGTACCTGGGGCAGTGGCTAAGCGGGCCTTAATTCAATTGGAAAAGCTTGCCTGTTGGTCTGTAAAGCAGGCCAACATCACAACCGAAGTTTTGGAGCAATTCTTACAGGGCCAGAATAGCATGCGGCGTGCCCTGCTTCAAAATTGAGCAGCAGTGGACCTTTTGGCATAAGGACATGATTGTGAAGGATGTTAATCCGTTTACATTTGGCTGCAGTCTGTGTTTGGTAACCTTTCTCCTTGGGTAATGGGATTGCTTAAGGAGGGGTTGCACTGGTTAGGACAAATTTTGTTGATGTTAATTGTATTGAGAATTGGTTATGGTTGTATTATGCATAGTGTAAGCAACGTAACTGCCAAAGCCTTGGTTATGCAAAAAGAAAAAGGGGGGAATTGTTGAAGAATGGCTTAAAGAGAGAGGGCATGGGCCCCTAGAAGCAGTGCACAACCCAGGCTTTGACGGTGATCAAGTAAATAAGTATGTAAATAAGTTGGTAAGTTTGGGCTGTTAGCATAACTATAGGCTGAGCTGGATGTCAGCCAGCCTTCAAGGACGGTCTGTCCTTGAGAACTTGGTAAACAAACTGCACTGAAAGACAACAGGTGGGGGCCAATGTGAATGGGCACAGGTGGGAGGAGTATGTAATCAGGACCCTTTAGGTTAGAACCAATAAGATTGCGCCGGGCAGGCCCATGTTGGTTATAAAGTCTGATGCAAACCAAAATAAAGTGGCCCTTGTTTTATCACTCATATTGAGTTGGTCTCATGTTCGAGCCGCAGGAAAAAATCCCTCCGTCAACACTAGGCTTTCCCCTTTAGATTTTACCCCAACGATGTTTTGGTTAGACTCGAAGTGTCACAGAAAGGTGCCTTCTGCATAACACATAACTGCATGTACATCAGCACAGGAAAGAGGTAGGCCAGAATTCAAAGGCTCCTTTTGACTCCCTCCAGAAGGGAGATCAAATGGATCAATCCATTTGGTGCTAGGCATTTCCCTTTAGGTTTTTCCCCAACCATGTTTTGGTTAGAAACGAAGTGTCACAGAAACGTGCGTTCTGCATAACACATAACTGCATGTCTCTCAGCACAGGAAAGAGGCAGGCCAGAATTCAAAGGCTCCTTTTCACTCCCTCCAGAAGGGAGATGAAATGGATCCATCATTTTGCTGCTAGGCTTTTCCCTTTAGGTTTTACCCCAACAATGTTTTGCATAGAATCGAAGTGTCACAGAAACGTGCATTCTGCATAACACATAACTGCAGGTATCTCAGGACAGGAAACAGGTAGGCCAGAATTCAAAGGCTCCTTTTGACTCCCTCCAGAAGGAGGATCAAATGGATCAAGCAATTTTGTGCTAGGCTTTTCCCTTTAGGTATTACCCCAACAATGTTTTGGTTAGAATCCGAGTGTCACAGAAATGTGATTTCTGCATAACACATAACTGCATGTATCTCAGGACAGGAAAGAGGTAGGCCAGAATTCAAAGGCTCCTTTTGACTCCCTCCAGAAGGGGGATCAAATGGATCGAGCAATTTGGTGCTAGGCTTTTCCCTTTAGGTTTTACCACAACAATGTTCTGGTTGGAATCGAAGTGTCACAGAAACGTGCAATCAGCACTATACTGAAATGCATGTACCTCAACACAGGAAATAGGTAGGCCAGAATTCAATGGGTCCTTTTGACTCCCTGCTGAAGGGAGATCAAATGGATCAAAATATTTGGTGCTAGGCTTTTCCCTGTGGGTTCTACCCCATCAATGTTTTGCTTAGAATCCAGTGTCACCGAAACGTGCATTCTGCATAACACATAACTGCATGTATCTCAGGACAGGAAAGAGGTAGGCCAGAATTCAAAGTCTCCTTTTGACTCCCTCCAGCAGGGGGATAAAGCAATTTGGTGCTAGGCTTTTCCCTTCAGGTTGTACCCCAACAATGTTTTGCTTAGAATCGAAGTGTCACAGAAACGTGCGTTCTGCATAACACATAACTGCATGTATCTCAGCACAGGAAACAGGTAGGCCAGAATTCAAAGGCTCCTTTGACTCCCTCCAGAAGGGAGATCAAATGGATCAAGCAATTTGGTGCTAGGCTTTTCCCTTTAGGATTTACCCCAACAATGTTTTGCTTGGAATCGCAGTGTCACAGAAACGTGCACTCAGCAATATACTAAACTACATGTATCTCCGCACAGGAAAGAGGTAGGACAGAATTCAAAGGCTCCTTTTGACTCCCTCCAGAAGGGAGATCAAATGGATCAAGCAGTTTGGTGCTAGGCTGTTCCCTTTAGGTTTTACACCAACAATGTGTTGGTTAGAATCCAAGTGTCACAGAAACCTGCACTCATCAATATACTTAACTGCAGGTTTCATAGTTTCATAGTTTCAGTTAGGGTTGGAAGGGACCACAAGGATCATCTAGTTCCATCCCCCCTGCCATGGGCAGAGACGCTCTACACTAGATCAGATATTTATACAAATTGATGAGGTCCTCTCTCAGTCTTCTCAAGACTAAACAGCCCCAGGGATCTCAGTCTCTCTTCACAGGGAGGTGCGCAAGTCCTCTAATCATCCTCGTGTCTCTCCTTTGGACTCTCTCCAGCAGTTCTCTGTCCCTCTTGAACTGGGCAGCCCAAAACTGGACACAGTATTGCAGGTGTGGCCTCACCAGGGCAGAGTAGAGAGGTAAAAGAACTTCCCTAGACCTGTGGGCACACCCTTCTGGATGCAATCCCAGGATACTATTGGCTCTCTTGGCCACAAGGGCACATTCATAGTTTCATAGTTTCAGTTAGGGTTGGAAGGGACCACAAGGATCATCTAGTTCCAACCCCCCTGCCGTGGGCAGGGACACTCTACACTAGATCAGGCTGGCCAGAGCCTCATCCAGCCTGGTCTTAAACACCTCAAGGGACGGGGCCTCAACCACCTCCCTCGACAACCCATTCCAGTGCCTCACCACCCTCACGGTGAAGAACTTCCTCCTCACATCTAGCCTGAATCTCCCCACCTCCAGCTTCATTCCATTCCCCCTAGTCCTATCACTCCCTGATAGCCTGAGAAGTCCCTCCCCAGCCTTCTTGTAGGCCCCCTTCAGATACTGGAAGGCCACAATGAGGTCACCTCGGAGCCTTCTCTTCTCCAGAATGAACAGCCACAACTCCTTCAGTCTGTCCTCATAGGAGAGGTGCTCCAGCCCTCTGATCATCCTCGTGGCCCTTCTCTGGATACGCTCCAGCACCTCCAGATCCCTCTTGTAATAGGGGCTCCAGAACTGGACGCAGTACTCCAGGTGGGGTCTCACCAGAGCCGAGTAGAGGGGGAGAATCACCTCCCTTGACCTGCTGGCCACACTTCTCCTGATGCAGCCCAGGATCTGATTGGCTTTCCGGGCTGCAAGTGCACATTGAGAGCTCTTGTTGAGCTTCTCGTCCACCAGCACCCCCAAGTCTCTCTCCTCTGGGCTGCTCCCCAGCCAGTCACTGCCCAGCCTGGATTTGTGCCTGGGATTGCCTCGACCCAGATGCAGGACCCTGCACTTGGTCTTGTTGAAGCTCATGAGGTTGGCTTGGGCCCACCTCTCCAGCCTGTCAAGATCCCTCTGGATGGCATCCCTACCCTCCAGCGTGTCTGCTGCACCACACAGCTTGGTGTCATCAGCAAACTTGCTGAGGGTGCACTCAATGCCACTGTCCATGTCACCCACAAAGATGTTGAACAAGACTGGTACCAGGACTGATCCCTGATCTCCTAAGAATCTCTTTAAGCTGAGGATCCCTGATCCCTGATCTCCTAAGAATCTCTTTAAGCTGAGGAGTGCTGCCTCTAGTTGTTCTCCTATCACCAATTTGCCCTGCATCTCCATCCAGTGATGATCTCAATAACTCAGCTATATCTTTAAGACAAACCTTCTCCTCCTTCTCAGCAGGCTCTCTTTCAGCAGAAGTTCCCTCTCCAGCATCAGCATCTTGCTGCTTTCCCCCATCATCAGCTCCTGGATCAGCTTTTCTCTTTCCACTTCTCGTTTTTAAAACAGCTACTTGCTTAATAGGAGCTGTGTTTGAATTTACAGCTGCTGTAACAGAAGCTGACAGGTTTTGAGATGGGTCAGCTGCTGTGGAGGACACTTCTGGTCCTGCTGAAGAAGAAGAAGGAAATGGCTTTGCCTCTCTAATGTCGGCCAAGTACATGGGAGCCGCCATATTAGGTGCTGCCACTGCCGCTGCAGCTGGCTGATTGCCTGAACCACCAACAGCTCCGTTCAAAGCAGCCTTTCCAATGGACTTTTTAGTTCTATCTTTAACTGATACAGATTCTCCATTCTCCTCATCACTAGATATCTCTGGAGTAGAGTTAGAGCTATGCTTTCTCCTTTTTGATCTACGCTTAATTACAATACAGCCCTTAGATACCTTCCTCTCCCGTATCAGAGCTACTAACAAGCACACATTAATTATCACCAGTAGCAGGATTGCACACATAAAATAAATCACCTTTGGATCCCAGCCATCACTTAAAACTACTCTTTCACCTACTGGGATCTTAAACTCCTTTATCTCTATGGGCAGAGTGGTTGATGTCACATTCCTGTATCTATTAAGCCAAAAGAATCCCAGGCACCAGTCATAGAGAAGCTGAATCTTATGCTTAATCCATAAATATAATTTATACATTAAGTATCTGCCTAAGCGATCACAAATCAATCCTAGGAAGTACTTGCAGATCAGTACAGTAAAAACTGAAAAAATCAGACGCTCTAAAATCCAAAACACTTTCATGTTTGCAACTCTGACTCGAGCAGACAATAAATCAAGCAAATTTTGCCCTGCTTCTGGACAGCAATTATCCACAAGCCCCACGTTGGGTGCAAATTAAAAATATGTGGTGGTGAGAGAAAGTTTTCCCCCCACACACAAAGAAACCACAGCTCGCTCAGTCAGAGAAGCAGTTGAAGGTGCTATATTTACAAGCAGGAATGAAATGCAGTAAATAGGTACACAATATACAGTATTTACAATATATACAGAAATATACAGCAATGAACATAATACAGAAGACCTCCCGCCAGAGGAGGGTCCCCCCCAGCCCTGTACCCCACTCTCTCCCCCTACCTCCCTTTGTTCCCAAAAAGGGTTAGAGAGAGAGAAAAAAGGAAATTAAGGAGGAATTCTGTTAGCTCAAAGCGTATGCAAGAATTAGTTTTCTTATCTGGTTAGTTTTGTTAATTCAAGGTCGACTCCGTCCCGCAGCTGTTTCTTCCGAGAGAGACAGAAACAGACAGGCCGACAGGAACAGAGAGAACAGACTGAGACTGAGACTCAAACTGAACTAAAACTTAAAGTTGCATTCTACCAATCTACCAATGATATTCGTTTAGACCTTATCTTTGTTTTCAATTATTTCACCAAAACATTCAGCCAGAGTGTTCCAGCAACTGTTCCTTTCGTAAAGGCACAGCCTAAAACGGTCACACCTCTCTACTTCCAATCCGACTCCAAATTATTGTTTGGTGGATTTGCTCCTTCCTTTTCTCTTTGTTGGGGGGGGGGAGTGGGGGAAAGATTCTCAGCCTTGCCCCCACCTGAGTTCTTAACTTCCAGTTAAGGCTCAAACCACCATACCATGTTTTATATAGAGGCTTCATAGGCCTCCAGAGAGGCTCCCACGGGTCAATAGAGTCTCCATAAGGCTCTACAGAGGCACCATAGTATCACAGTATCACAGTATCACCAAGGTTGGACGAGACCTCAAACATCATTGAGTCCAAACTGTCCTATACAGGCTCTATAGAGGCTCCTTAGGGCACTATAGAGGCTCCAAAGGGCTACTTAGGGTTCTATAGAAGCTCCATAGGGCTCCATAGTGCTCTCTAGAGGCTCCTTATCACAGTATCACAGTATCTCCAAGGTTGGAAGAGACCTCAGAGATCATCGAGTCCAACCTGTTACCACAGACCTCATGACTAGACCATGGCACCAAGTGCCACGTCCTATCCCCTTTTGAACACCTCCAGGCACGGTGACTCCACCACCTCCCCGGGGCAGCCCATTCCAATGACGAACGACTCTCTCAGTGAAGAACTTCCTACTCACCTCGAGCCTAAACTTCCCCTGGCGCAGCTTGAGACTGTGTCCCCTTGTTCTGGTGCTGGCTGCTAGAGAGACGAGACCAACCTCTTCCCTGGCTACAACCACCTTTCAGGTAGTTGTAGAGAGCAATGAGGACTAGACTGCCTCCTCTCTGCTGAATTAAGTTCCCAGCAGATATCTGGCAGGTTAAAGTCACTCATAAGGACAAGATCTGATGATCTTGAGTTGTGAAGAGGTTATTAAATTTATTAATATGAACTATGAATTATGAAAATATTTTTATTAATAATCAAATTATTAATAACTGATGAATCAACAACTTATAAACACGTTCTAGTGCACGTTCATGAAATACATTCCATAAGTGGCTTAGTGTTATGATTAAAGCTCAATTAAACTATCTACAGACTATTTCTAGATTTTATATAATGAAGGATGCAGTTCCACCGCTTAGCCACTAGATGGCGACTCGGCAGAACGCGGGTGGCTTCTGGCTATATACAGCAATATTGCAATCTTTCTGTGCGTCAGCGATTACTCTGCTACATGCGGATACTTTGAACTGAGTGCTAGTGGATGGAAAGCACGTGGGAGATACTCTGTAGTTGTTTGTAGCAAGGTGGGGGTCCAGCCGACTTCTGCCGCTGGACCGGTTCCTAGTCGAGTTGGACGGTGGTGTTGGGTACTGTCTCCTCTCTCCACAGCAGTGGAGAGGGTATGCTGGAACCTGGGCTTAGCTCGGAAGCAGGTTCCCTTCAGGACTCGGTCGGTTCCCTCCAGACAATAGGGATAGGTCCTGGTCGGGTTCGACCCGTGGGGTCGGCCCTGGGAGTCGGCTCGCACGGCAGAGCGGGGCGACGGTTGCCGGTTACTGGACTTAAAGGAACAGTAGGACTCTCAGAATAGTCCCGGGTTCAGAGCAGCATAGGCACGAACAATGCTTTAGTCTTCCCTGAGGTTACAGGGCTCAGAGTGGCACACGTGGCGGCTCCTCTCCCACTATAGCGGGGATAAGTATATGCGGACTCGATCTCAGTCAAGTCCCTTCTCCCCAACAGCTGGGCAGATCTTACCCTCGGGGGCTGGTCCAGTCCTCCGGTAGCACGGTGGGCTTTCCCGGTCGGTACGACTGGCTGTGGCGACGCTGGCTTCTCGGGCTCAGCGAAGGTCCTCCCTCTGGGGTGATCCTCACGATCAGAGTGCTTCTCACAATGCAGAGGCTTCAGTATGCGTGCACGTATGATAGAAGCTAACAACAATAAGTTCAATGGCAGAGGCTTTCGCTCGAGAGCTGCTCTCTCGAGCAAGTACAGAGACAAAGTAAAAGAGGGGGCAACTTGTTTACCAACAGGGGTAATACTTATAGAATCCTCAAGGCTGGGTTTGACCAATGGGCACTCTCATAGACAACTGGCTTCAGCCTATAGAAAGCGTGAAGCTGGAATTATGCCCATACTTGGTAATTGCACAAGCACTGCATGCGCTGAGTGTGTGCTGGCCTGGCTAACGCCTTGGCTTTTGTCTTCCTCCTGAAGGAGGGGAAACCTGTCCACATGCTGGGACCAGATCTAGTATCTGGGCAGAATGTGCCTTCACCACATCTTGATACAGCCTCCAGTTGCTTATAGAATAATTCGTCTGCCTCCTCATCCTGGTTGGGTGGTCTATAACAGACTCCAACCAGGATGTCAGATTTGTTAGGCCTCCCTCTGATTTTAACCCACAGGCTCTCAATTCCTTCATCTTCCACCTGAAGTTCTGTGGCAGAGAGCGAGTCCCTAATATACAGAGCCACCCCTCCTCCTCTTCTCCCTTGCCTGTCTCTCCTGAAGAGCCTGTAACCCCCCAGCATAGCACTCCAATCGTGTGTGTTATCCCACCATGTTTCTGAGATGGCCACTATATCATAGTCACCCTGGTGGACCAGGACTTCCAGTTCATCTTGCTTATTGCCCATGCTGCGTGCATTGGTGTACATGCACTTCAGCTGGGCTCTCGACTTCTCTATTGACCCTAATCTGTGCCCCACTCTTTCCTCTCCATTGAGACTGGTTTCCTCACCCACCCCCTTCAGACCTAGTTTAAAGCCCTCTTAATGAGCCCTGCCAACTCAAGTGCTAGGGCTCTCTTACCCTTTCTAGATAATTGCACCCCATCAGGACCCAGCAGGTCAGGTGCAGTAAAAGTTGCCCCATGATGGAAGAAACCAAAATTCTGCTGCTGGCACCATCCCCTGAGCCAATCGTTGATGGTGTGGGTTCTCCATTCCTCTCAGTGTACACCCCTGCCACTGAGGGAACTGAGCAGAACACCACTTGAGCTCCTGCCCCATCAATCAGTTGTCCAAGGGCCTTGAATTCCTTTCCAATCACCCTGGTGCCCTTCTTGTCAATTTCGTCACTCCCAACTTGTATTACCAGCAAAGGGTAATAGTCAGAGGGCTGGATTAACTTTGGGAGTCTCCTTGTTATGTCCCTAACCTGCGCCCCAGGTAGGGAGCAGACCTTCCTGTGGGATGGGTCGGGAAGACATATGGGACCCTCAGTACTCCCCAGGAGAGGGTCCCCAACAACTATACCCCTTCTCCTTTTCTTTGTGGAGCCGGTCATTATACTAGGTGGGGTCCGCTTGGCCTTAGGCTCCTACCCAGATGGCTGCTCTTATTAGGAAAGTGACAGTAGGATTATTGGGACAAGAAGTTCATAGTATCATAGTATCATAGTATCACTCAGGGTTGGAAGGGACCACAAGGATCATCCATTTCCAAACCCCCTGCCATAGGCAGGGACACCCTACACTAGATCAGGCTGGCCAGAGCCTCATCCAGCCTGGTCTTAAACACTTCCAGGGACGGGGCCTCAACCACCTCCCTCGACAACCCATTCCAGGGTTTCTGGAGTCGAGGTTACATAGGTTCAGAGGCTAATTATACTCCAACAGAGAAAGAGATTCTAGCTGCCTATGAAGGAGTAAAAGCAGCTTCTGAAGTGATTGGAACCGAATCACAACTTCTCCTAGCTCCCAGATTACCAGTTTTGAATTGGATGTTCAAAGGCAAGGGTTCCACACCACATCATGCAACAGACTCTACCTGGTCTAAGTGGATGGCTCTGATAACACAGAGAGCTCGAATGGGAAATCTTGAAAGACCTGGTCTGGTGGAGGTGATCTCAAGTTGGCCTGAAGGTACCAACTGTACTAAAACTCCAGAGGAGAGAGTAACTCGTGCTGAGGAAGCTCCTCCTTACAATGACCTTTCTGATGATGAAAAGAAATATGCTTTGTTCACAGACAGTTCCTGTCGTCTTGTTGGGAACAAGCGAAGGTGGAAGTCTGCAGTGTGGAGTCCAACACGCCGAGTTGCAGAGGCAAAGGATGGAGAAGGAGAGTCCAGTCAATTTGCAGAGGTAACAGCTGTCCAACTAGCTCTCGACGTAGCTGAACGTGAGAGATGGCCAAAGCTTTCTCTCTACACCGACTCGTGGATGGTAACCAATGCTCTGTGGGGTTGGCTAAAGGACTGGAAAAGGAATGGTTGATAGAGGAAAGGAAAGCCTATTTGGGCAGCTGACCTATGGCAGGACATTGCTGGTCGAATTGACAGAATTCCAGTGAAGGTGAGACACATTCATGCCCACATTCCTAAGAGCTAATCTACTGAGGAACAGCAACACAACCATCAGGCAGATCTAGCTGCAAGAGTTTCTCAAGCAGACATGGACTCTGATCTTGATCTCGACTGGAAACACCAAGGTGAGATATTCTTAGCTCAGTGGGCTCACGATTCCTCAGGACATCAAGGCAGAGATGCAACCTACCAGTGGGCACGTGACAGATCCATAGACATTTCCATGGATGCTATCACACAAGTCATCCATGACTGTGACATTTGTGCTGCTATTAAGCAGGCAAAGAGACTTAAGCCCTTATGGTATGGTGACAGATGGTCCAAGTACAAGTATGGTGAAGCTTGGCAGATTGACTACATCACTCTACCACGTTCTCGTTCTGGTAAGCAGTATGTGCTCACTATGGTAGAGGCAAACACTGGATGGTTGGAAACTTATCCAGTTCCACATGCAACTGCACGCAACACCATTCTTGGTCTGGAGAGACAAATCCTGTGGAGACACGGAACTCCAGAGAGGATTGAGTCAGACAACGGAACTCATTTCAAAAACAACCTTGTAAGAGCTGGGCCAAAGAGCACGGCATTGAGTGGATATTCCACATCCCCTACTATGCACCAGCTGCAGGAAGATTGACGCTACAACGGTTTGCTGAAGACCACTCTTAAAGCCATGGGGGGTGGATCTGTGAAAAACTGGGAAAAGCATTTAGCACAAGCAACCTGGCTGGTAAATAGTAGAGGTTCAGTGAACCGAGCTGGACCGGCACACTCAGATCTGCTACAGAAAGTAGAAGGTGATAGAGTTCCTGTTGTTAGAGAAAAGAATCTGTTAGGTGAAACTGTTTGGGTATTTTCTCCCTCAGGAGAGGCTAAACCTGTCCGAGGGGTGGTTTCAGCTGAAGGTCTGGGTCACACTTATTGGGTAATGCAAGAGAATGGTGAAATTCAGTGTATTCCACAAAGAAATCTAACTTTAGCTGAAAGAGTTTAATTTCAGAGTGTTGTACAGCTACATCGCGCCCAAGGAAGAATCCATGAGGAATCCACGGTGCACGAACCCTGAGAACCCTGAGAGCCCTGAGTCAACTGAGAGTCCCTGCTTCCTGTTTCCCTTTTCTTCGCTTCGTCTGCGAAGAGACAAACTGTTTTCTATTTTTTTCTTGTTTCTTGGACTTCTGAATCATCTACACCTGAGGATAGCCGGAATGGACTATGGACTTTACTTACAAATTGTAGATATTGTTTTAGATTGGATGGACAGTATGAACAGCCAATGAAATTGTTTAGAAGAGGTGGATTGTGACCAGTTTAGGCTGTTCTTTTAAGAAAGGGACAATTGCTGGAACACTATGTCTGAATGTTTTGGGGATAACGAAAACAAGATAAGGTCTAAACGAATTTCATTGGTAGATTGGTAGAATGCAACTTTTAAGTTTAAGATCAGTCTCAGTCTAGTTCAGCCTGTTCTCTCTTTTCCTGTGGGCTTGTCGGCTTGTCTCTCTCTGAAGTAACAGCTGCTGGACAGGAGCGACCTTGAATTAACAAAGCTAACCAGATAAGAAAACTAATTCTTGCACACGCTTTGAGCTAACAGAATTTTCTCCTTAATTGCCTTTCTCTCTCTCTCTAGCCCTTTTTGTGAAAAAAGGGAGGTAGAGAGGGAGAGGGGGGTACAGGGGGGAATCCCCCTGTCCGGGTGGAGGGAAAAAGGTCTTCTGTATTATGTTCATTGCTGTATATTTCTGTATATATTGTAAATACTGTATATTTGTGTAGATATTAATTGCATTCCATTTATGCTTGTAAATACAGCTTATTTCATTTGCCTCGCTGTCTGAGTTAGCTGCGGTTGCTTTGTGTGTTTTGGGGGGAACTTTCTCACTGCCACAGTTGCTCACTCACTGCTTAGTGCTCCCCCCTCACTCCTGAGTGATGCCCCCCTGTGGTTCCTTGTCTGCACTGCAGCTCTCTAGGGACATGTACTGCCCCTCACTGCTCAGTGCTGGCCGTTGTGATTACTTGTCAGAATGAGGAAGCGGACAGCACTGAGCAGTGAGGGAGCAGCAGTGAGCAGTGGGTGCAGAACACGTACCTAGACAGCTGCATGCTGACAAGTATACACTTGTCTATATAGAGGCTGCATAGGCCTCTATAGAGGCTCCAATGGTCAATACTGATGTTCCTTAGGCCTCTATAGTGATTCCCAAGGGCTCTACAGAGGCTACATAGGCCTATATAGAGGCTATAACCACGGTCTGTATATAGGATCCATCAGCCTCTATAGAGGCTCCATAGGCCTCTACAGAGGCTCCCATAGTCTCTATAGATGCTCCCATTGGCTCAATATGGGCTCCATAGGCCAATATAGAGGCTCCCATGGTCTATATAGAGCCTGCATAGGCCTCTATTATAGCTCCCACGGGCTCTACAGAGGAGCCATAGGCTTCACTAGAGCTGCCGTTGGCCTCTATATAGGCTCCAATGGTCAATATAGAGGTGCCTTAGGCCTCCATAGGGACTCCAAAAGGCTCTACAGAGGCTCCTTAGGCCTCTATAGAGGCTACCATGGTCTACATAGAGGTTCCAATGGTGTATATAGAGGCTCCATAGACCTCTATAGAGGCTCCAAGGTCAATATAGAGGTTCTTAAGCCTCCATACATGCTCCCACGGGCTCTTCTGAGGCTCCATAGGCATCTAGAGAGGCTCCCACGAGCTCTATGGATGCTCCCATTGGCTCAATATGGGCTCCAATGGCCACTACGAGGCTCCCAAGGTCTATATAGAGACTCCCATGGTTTATACAGAGGAGCCATAGGCCTCTAGAGAGGCTCCCATGCATCTATAGAGTCTCCATAAGGCTTTATAGAGTCTCCATCGCCCTCCATGGAGGCTCCCATGGGATCTACAGAGGCACCATAGGCTTCTGTAGAGGCTACATGGCCCTCTATAGAGGCTACCATGGTCTACATAGAGGCTCCAACGTCAAGAAGGAGGTTCCATAGCCCTCCATAGAGGCTCTCACAGGCTCTTCAGAGGCTCCTTAGGCTTCTATAGATGCTCCCTCAGGTTATTCAGACGCTCCATAGGCCTCTATAGAGGCTCCCACAGGCTATATAGATGCTCCCATTGGCTCAATATGGGCCCCATATGCCACTATAGAGGCTCCCAAGGTCTATATAGAAGATGCCATGGTGTATATAGAGACTCCAACGGGTATATAGAATCTCCATAAGGCGCTATAGAGGGTCCACAGGCCTCTATATAGGCTCCAACGGTCAATATAGAGGTTCCAAAGGCCTCTACAGTCTCCCACAGGTCTCCAGCCTTTCCATAAAGCTCTATAGAGGCTATGTATGAACTATGTAGAGGTTCTCTAGTCCTCCCTAGGGCGTCCCATGGGCTCTACAGAGGCTCCTTAGACCTCTACAGATGCAACCACGGTCTATAAAGAGGCTCCAACCGTCAATAGAGAGGTTCCATAGGCCTCTATAGAGGCTCCCACGGGCTCTACAGAGGTTCCCTCTGTCTATTTAGAGGCTGCATACATTTCTATATAGGTTGCAACAGTCAATATAGAGGTTTCTTAGGTGTGGTGGGGTGAGAAAGTTCCCTCCCCACACACAGGGAAAGAAACCACAGCTAGCTCAGTCGGAAAAGCAGATGAAAGCTATATTTACAGGCAGAAATGGAATGCAATGAATATGTACACAAATATACAATATTTACAATATATACAGGAAAATACAACAATGAACACAATGCAGAAAAACCTTTTCCCTCCAGCCGGCCAGGGGGGTTCCCTGAACGCCCCTCTCTCCCTCCCCACCTCCTCATTTTCCCAAAAAGGGTTAGAGAGAGAGAGAAAGGCAATTAAGGAAGAAAAATTCTGTTAGCTCAAAAGCACATGCAAGAATTAGTGTTCTTATCTGGTTAGCTGTTAACTCAAGGCCGTTCCTGCTTCAGAAAGAGAGAAGCCGTCCAGCCCACAGGACAGAGAAGCACAGACTGCACCCAGCCTGAACCCAGACCAGACACAGACTGAACCAACAGAACCCAAACTCAAAACTGCTCCCTACAAGCCACCAATGAAATTAGTTTAGACTATCTTGGTTTTGTTCAAATATCAAAAACATTCAGCCAGAGTGTTCAGCAACTGTCTCTTTCTTAAAGGCATAGCATCAACCGGTCACAATAGGCCTCAATAGAGAATCCCATGGGCTCTTCAGAGGCTCCATAGGCCTCTATAAAGGCTCCCATGGGCTCTATGGACACTCCCATTGGCTCAATATGGGCTCCATAGGCCACTATAGAGGCTCCCAAGGTCTATATAGAGGCTCCCATGCTTGATATAGAGGCTGCAAAGGCCTCTATAGAGGCTCCAATGGTCAATATAGAGGTTTCTTAGGCCTCCATAGAGACTCCCAGGGGCTCTTCAGAGGACTCTATTGAGGGTCCCACGGGTCTATAGAGTCTCCATAAGGCTCTAGAGATGCTTCTTCGGGTGCTACAGAGGATGCATAGGGCTCCATAGGGCACTGTAGGGATCTAGAGAGGCTCCTTTCGGCATTATAGAGGCTTCATTGGGCTCTATAGAGGCTCTACAGAAGCTCCTTAGGATACTATAGAGGCTGCATTTGGCTCTATAGAGTCTCCATAGGACATTATAGAGGATCCTTAGGGACTATGGAGGCTCCATTGGGCTCCATGGTGCATTATAGAGGATCCATAGGGTGGGGTAGGCAAGGATGGGGTTGGGTGGGGTCTATAGAGGCTCCCACTGGCACCATAGGGGCTCCATTCACCACTATAGTATCTCCCAAGGTCTATGCAGTGGTTCCATAGGCCTCTATAGAGGCTACCGCGGTCTATATAGAGCCACCAATGGCCTCTATAGAGGTTACCACGGTCTATATAGAGCCTCCAATGGCCTCTATAGAGGCTACCACGGTCTATATAGAGCCTCCAATGGCCTCTATAGAGGTTACCACGGTCTATATAGAGCCACCAATGGCCTCTATAGAGGCTACCACGGTCTATATAGAGCCACCAATGGCCTCTATAGAGGCTACCACGGTCTATATAGAGCCTCCAATGGCCTCTATAGAGGCTACCACGGTCTATATAGAGCCTCCAATGGCCTCTATAGAGGCTTCTCAGGCTTCTATAGAGATTACCACAGTCTATATAGGCTTCAAAAGTCAATATAGAGGCTCCATAGATCTCTATGGAGGCTAGCACTGATCCATAGGGATCTATAGAGGCTCTTTAGAGGCTTCTTAGGGGTCTATGGAGGCTCTGTTGAGGCTCTATAGAGGTTCCATAGGGCACTATAGAGGCTGCATTGGTCTCTAGAGAGGCTCTATAAAGGCTCTAGAGATGCTCCATAGAGCTCCATAGGGGTCTATAGAATCTGTATAGAGGCTCCATAGGGCTCTATAGAGGCTCTAAAGTGGCTCCATAGGAATCTATAGAGGTTCTGTAGGGCTCTTTAGGGCACAGTAGAGGCTCCCTAGGGCTACATAGGGTTCTATAGTGGCTCCCTAGAGGCTCTGTAGAGGCTCCAGAGGGCCCCACTGGGCTATACAGAGAATCCTTAGGGCTCTATAGAATTTCTGTGGAGGCTCTATAGTGGTTCCATAGGGCATTATAGAGGCTCAGTAGCGCTCTATAGAGGCACCTTAAGGTACTCTTGAGGCTGCACTGGGCTCTATAAAGGCTGTATGGAGGCTCCTTAGGGCACTATAGAGACTTCATTGGGCTCCATAGAGGTTCCATAGTGGCTCCATAAGCCTCTATAAAAGCTCTAGAGAGGCTCCATAGGGCAGTACAGAGGCTCCATAGGGGTCTATAGATGCTCTATAGGGATCTATAGAATGTGTACAGAGGCTCCAAAGGGCTCTATAGAGCCTCTAAACTGGCTCCATAGGGATCTCTAGAGGTTCTGTAGGGCTCTTTAGGCAGAGTAGATGCTCCATAGGGCTACATAGGGCTCTATAGTGGCTCCTTAGGGCTCTATAGTGGCTCACTAGAGGCACTGTAGAGGCTCCATAGGGCTCCACTGGGCTAAATAGAGGATCCTTAGGGCTCAACAGAGGGTCCTTTGGGCTCCATGGGGCAATATAGAGGATCCATAGGACTCTATAGAAGCTGATTAGGGCTCTACAGTGGCTCTACAGAGACTCCATAGTACTTCATAGGGCTACATAGAGGCTGCACGGGACTCTATAGAGGCTCTATAGAGGCTCCCTGGGGTTCTATAGGGCTCCATAGAGCCTCCGTATGGTATTATAGAGGCTGCATTGGGCTCTATAGAGGCTCTCTAAAGGTTCCTCAGGGCTAAACTGGGGTGGGGTAGGCTAGGGTAAAGGTAGGCTATGCTAGGGTGGGGTAGGCTCTATCTGGCAACACAGGCATCTCTAGAGTCTCTATACAGGCTCTATAGAAGCTTCTTAGGGCTCCTTAGGGCCACTCTAGAGGCTCCACAGGGCTACTTTGGGTTCTATAGAAGCTCCCTAGGGCTCCATAGTGCTATCTAGAGGCTCATAGGGCTCTAGAGAGGCTCTAAAGTAGCTCCCTAGGGATATATAGAGGTTCTGAAGGGCTCTTTAGGGCACAGTAGAGGCTCCCTAGGACTTACATAGGGCTCTCTAGTGGCTCTCTAGAGGCTCTGTAGAGGCTCCATAGGGCTCCACTGGGCTATATAGAGGAATCTTAGGCCTCTATAGAGGGCTCCCTTGGGCTCCATGGGGCATTATAGAGGATACAGAGGACTCTAGAGGCTCATTAGTGCTCTATAGTTGCTCTATAGTGGCTCCCTAGTACTCCATAAGGCCATATTGAGGCTCCATTGGGTAATATAGAGGCTGCATTTGGCTCTATAGAGCCTCCATTGAGACTCTAAAGGGCATTACAGAGGCTCTATAGAGGCTCCATAGGGCTCTATTGAGGCTGCATTGGGCTGCATAGAGGCTCTAGAGTGGCTCCTTAGGGCTCAATAGTGGCAGTCTAGAGGCTCTGTAGAGGCTCCATAGGGCTCCATTGGGCTCTCTAGAGGACCCTTAGGGCTCTCTAGAGGACCCTTAGGGCTCTCTAGAGGTGCCATTGGGCTCCATGGGGCAATATAGAGGATACATAGTCCTCTATAGAGGCTCCCACGGGCTATACAGAGGCTGCAGAGGCCTCAGTAGAGGAGGCAGAGGCCTCAGTAGAGGAGCCCATAGGCCTCCATAGAGACTCCCAAGGGTTCTGCAGAGGCTACATAGGCCTCTACAGAGGCAAGCACGGTGTATATAGAGGCTCTATCAGCCTCTATAGAGGCTCCCATGGTTTATACTGAGGCTCCATAGGCCTCTGTAGAGGCTCCCACGGGCTCTATGGATGCTCCCATTGGCTCAATATGGGCTCCAATGGCCACTACGAGGCTCCCAAGGTCTATATAGAGGCTCTAATGGTTTATACAGAGGGGAGCCATAGGCCTCTAGAGAGGCTCCCATGCATCTATAGAGTCTCCATAAGGCTTTATAGAGTCTCCATCGCCCTCCATGGAGGCTCCCATGGGATCTACAGTGGTGTCATAGGCATCTGTAGAGGCTACATGGGCCTCTATAGAGGCTACCATGGTCTACATAGAGGCTCCAACGGTCAAGAAGGAGGTTCCATAGCCCTCTATAGAGGCTCTCACAGGCTCTTCAGAGGCTCCTTAGGCCTCTATAGAGGCTCCCTCGGGCTATTTAGAGGCTCCATAGCCCTCTATAGAGGCTCCCACGGGCTCTATAGACGCTCCCATTGGCTCAATAAGGGCTCCATATGCCACTACAGAGGCTCCCAAGGTCTATATAAGACTCTACAGAGGTTCCATAGGCCTCTATATAGGCTCCAATGGTCAATATAGAGGCTCCATAGACTACTATACAGCCTCCAATGATCAATATAGAGGTTCCATAGGCCCCCATGGAGGCTCCCACAAGTCTATAGAGTCTCCATAAGGTTCTGTAGAGGCTCCATAGGCCTCTATAGAGGCTCCCACAGGTCTTTAGACTCTCCATAATGCTCTATAGAGGCTCCATAGGCCTCTATAGAGGCTCCAACGGTGTCTACAGAGGCACCATAATGTTCTGTAGAGTCTCCATAGGCCTCTACACAGGCTCCCACTGTTTATATAGAGGCCTATATGGAGGCTCCAATGGTCAATATTGAGATTCCATAGGTGTCCAGAGAGACTCCTAAGGGCTCTACACTGGCTTCATAGGCCTCTACAGAGGCAACCACGGTCTATATAGAGGCTCCATCAGCCTCTTTAGAGGCTCCATAGCGCTCCATAGAGGCTCCCACGGGCTCTATAGACACTCCCATTGGCTCAATATGGGCTCTATAGGCCTTCATAGAGTCTCCCACTGTCTATACAGAGGCTGCACAGGCCTCTATAGAGGCTCCAATGGTCAATATAGAGGCTTCTTAGGCCTCCATAAAGGCTCCCACAGGCTCTTCAGAGGCTCCTTAGGGCTCCCACGGCTCTACACATGTGCCATAGGCTTCTGTAGAGGCTCCCAGGGGCTCTATAGAGGGTCCATATGGTTGTATAGTGGCTGCTTTGACCCTATAGAGGCTCTATAGGATGCTACCGAAG
>JAAWVA010000039.1:5823743-5860967 GCA_015227895.2 Colaptes auratus | reverse complement strand
TTAATTCAAGGTTGCTCCTGTCAGCAAAGCTGTTGCTTCAGTGAGAGAAACGGGACCCACACTTGAAGAGAGGGAAAGGTACAGAATGAACACACCAGAACCCAGACAGAACTGACAGAACGTAAACCTACCAATTAAATTAGTTAGACTATCTTGTTGTCATTTAAATATCAAAAACATTCAGCCAGAGTGTTCAGCAACAGTGCCTTCCTTAAAGGCACAGCCTAAACCGGTCTTGTTTTTATTGCTGCTCTTATTGCTATTATTCTTCTAATTTGGTTTTATTTTAAATTTTTGTTTTTAATTTGTTCTCTATTATTTTTTTGTCATTATTTTGTTATCTTTTACTCTAAATTTTTGTATCTAAGTTTTTGTACTTTTTGTATCTAAGTTGTAATATTTTGTTTTCTGCTCTGTTATATATATTTGTATTTTTTAATTTTTCTTTTGTACATGCTTTCTTTTTTACTATTTGTATTTTTTCTAGTCAATATCTAAGAAGAAAATAGAAAGTTTTTACATTAGCTAAGGAATATGTTTAAGAATGAATACCTATTTACTACAAACCTTAACTATATTACATGGAGCTCCTTTGAAATGCCTAGGCACACAACTAAGAAGGTTCGAACCAAAAGAAAATCTTACAATTTGAATTCCTGATTAAGTACTTATACCTTGCTACAATTACTGTGTACCAAGTACCTGTAAAAACCAAATGCATACTATTCATTATGCTTACTAAGAAGGCTTAGCAAAACTCTAAATAACAGAACTCTGTTAGTATTAGTAGTAGTAGTATGGTAATTTGTTTTTATTTTAAATTTTTGTTTGTTTTTAATTTGTTGTCCGTTATTTTTTGTATCTAAGTTTTTGTTCTTTTTGTATCTAAGTTGTAGTATTTTTGTTTCTGTTCTGTTATATATATTTGTATTTTTAAATTTTTCTTTTGTACTTCTTTTTGTTTTTACTTGTTTGTTTTTTTATTATTTGTATTTTTTCTAGTCAATATCTAAGAAGGAAATAGAAAGATTTTACATTAGCTAAGGAATACTTTTAAGAATGAATACCTATTTACTACAAATCTTAACTATATTAAATGGAGCTCCTTTGAAATGCCTAGGCACACAACTAAAAGGTTCAAACCAAAAGAAAATCTTACTATTGAACTCATTACTAAGTACTTATACCTTACTACAAATACTATGTACCAAGTACCTGTAAATACCAAATGCATACTATTCATTATGCTTACTAGGAAGACTTAGCAGAACTCTAAATAACAGAACTCTGAAAGACATAACAATCAGAAATGATGAAATTAGCACTGTTGCTTTAAATCAGAGCAGAGCTTTGGTAGACCTGAGTCATACCAGAAAAGGGAGGGAGAGGGTAGGGTGGGGGGTGGTGGCTAGCAAGGTGTGCAGTAGTTGCAATTGTTTCTGCAGTAGGGTCTTAACAACTTGCAGCCTATCATGTCTGAGTGACCACTGTTCCAACCACACTGGATTAGCCATTTTCCATTTTAATTTGAGTGTTGGTTGCTGACCAGTCGCCGCTACAGAAAAGGAACAGTAATGAGTTTTGCTCCTAGCTAACTTGAGGCATCTCAGCCCAATAGAGCAACTGGAAGGGTTAACACGTACGGTCTTACAGTGATTGATTTGCCGTAGTAAAAGCTAATTGCACTGGCTCTTTGCTGACCCAGGTTGTTTGGTTATATTTTAAACCCTTTAAACCTTTTAAACTCTGGAGTCATTTGCTGTGAGCAATGGTGAATTTGCCATGAGCAATGGCTAGAGACCATTCCACTTATGACGAGATAGAATAGTGACATCAGCTCCAGCATCCACAATCATTGAAAATTCTATAGTTTGGCCACAAGGGTGTCTGATATTTACAATCTGTTAGAGTTTTCCCTTTTAGATTTCTAGGGCCAATGAGGTATTAGTCATATCAGTGGAACCAGAGCCTTCTTGTCCTCGAATCCTGTTAGAGGTTTTAGGCACTCAGGACTCAAATGGTATTAGCTGAGCAATTTCTGTCCCAACAAGAGTGCTAACAGGAGGGGTAATGCTATAGAGCATAATTTTCATAGCCCAGTCAAAATCAGAATCTATTGAACCTGGAATTATGAGGATGCCCTGTCTAGAGGTAGACGATCTGCCAACTAACAGAGAACAGGGTTTGTGACCCAGAGGACCGTGCGGATAGGACTTGACAACATTTTGTGGACTCAAGAGTGACATCCACTGCTGTTGCCAGGTCCGCTAGGCGCTGCCAGAGGTGGCTGCGAAAGAGGCGGTCCAAGCACCCTGGTTCGCTGTTGTCACGCGGGGTGTACTCATGCTGCGGGAGCAGTTTCCCTGCCTACGACAACCTTGAGTAAGATGATTAGGTCTGTGACAGTGAGCACAGCACTTTCGAGTCTGTCCAGCAGTCAGGCAATTTGATTTAAGGTACCTAGGTTTCCCAGAAGTGCGATGTTTTCCACCCAGGTTGTTTCCCTTTTGCGGTGGTCGCACTGGTTTCATGACTGGTTCTATGGCCATGGCTGGATATGTTGCTGTTTTTCGGTGCTTCATTCATTCTGCTGCGTCCAGCAGTCGTGGACAGTGGCACCTGTTAGTAAAATGCTGAGAACCCTGTTAGTTTTTTTCGTTAGCATAGTCAATGCCAGAACATCCAGCATGTTTACCTTCATACTGTGAGTCAAATCTGAATTAGTATTTAATGCCGCATGTAAGGTATTGACAAAGGAACCAAATGGCCCTGGTTAGATCCTGACGAGTAGTGAGATGCACAGGATCAGATTTAGTGTCCTGGATTCTCGACCACTCTTTGATCACAGAATCCTGACTTAATTGAAAAGCCTTATCAGGAAGTTGCATTTGCTGATGGGATCTAGCAAAAGTCTCCCCCAAGGAGGTGGTTAGCAGTGACACCTTGTAAAGAGTCTGCCGTCTGCCGGGGCGTGGCTTCCGCGGCATTGCAAGCGAATTGCCACTTATCGAGAAGTTGCAAGGTCTGATGTGGTGTTATTTCCAACCCTCTGCTGGCTAACATGGGTTGAAAGACAGTATTGTCTTAGGATCTAACTTTTTGCAATTAGAATATCATCCATAGGATTATAGATGAGGCAGTCATGATAAGTCTGCCTAAAGGGGAACAAAGACCAAGCCAAATATATTTGGCAAGGGTGGGAGAATTCTGTATGCCTTCAGGCTACCCACTGATATGGTTGGGTGGGGTCTGCATTAATCAATGTCTCGGTAGATGCAAACTTTTTTGAATTCTCCGGATGTGAGAAAATTGTAAAGAAACAATCCTTCAGTAATAATCAGGTCCCAATTTGGGGGGATTGGGAGTTGGGAGGCCAGGTTGTAAGGCACTGTAGTGGGGTGAGAAAGTTCACACATACACACAAAGAAAGAAACCACAGCTAGCTCAGTCAGAAAAGCAGATGAGAGCTGTATTTACAGGCATAAATGGAATGCAATGAATATGTACACAAATATACAATATTTACAATACATACAGAAATACACAGCAATGAATGTAATACAGAAGACTTTTTCCCTCCAGCCGGCCAGGGGGGTTCCCTGAACCCCCCTCTCTCCCTCCCTACCTCCCCTTTTTCCCAAAAAGGGTTAGAGAGAGAGAGAAAGGCAATTAAGGAAGAAAAATTCTGTTAGCTCAAAAGCACATGCAAGAATTAGCTTTCTTATCTGGTTAGCTGTTAACTCAAGGCCGCTCCTGTCCGATAAAGCTCTTGCTTCAGAGAGAGAGAAGCCGATCAGCCCACAGGACAGAGAAGAACAGACTGAACTAACAGAACCCAAACCCAAAGCTGCTCTCCACCAATCCACCAATGAAATTAGTTTAGACTATCTCATTTTTGTTTAAATATCAAAAACATTCAGCCAGAGTGGTCAGCAATTGTCTCTTTCTTAAAGGCACAGCCTAAACCGGTCACAATCCACCTCTTCTAAACAATTTCATTGGCTGTTTGTACTGTCCATCCAATCTATAACAATATCTACAATTTGCAAGTAAAGTTCATAGTCCATTCCGGCTATCCTCAGGTGTAGATAATGTTGGGCCACTTCAGGAGTGTGCCTCTGAGCCTGACTGACGGCACAGAAAAAGCAAAACTTGCTTCAGCGTGAATTATGTAACACCTGGAACACTTCAGTCTGAAGGCTCTGGAGCTCGTGCGAATTTCATTGCAAGGAAACATCAAGGAAAGCCCCCATTTCATTCTGTGTATAAAACATCCTGGGACTTGGTGTCATTGGGGATGGGAAAGTGTAAATGTTGTAAATGGTATTTGTTATAATCGGAGTATTTTATCCTGACTGAACTGGAAGGAGTCCAATCAAAATCTAAGACCATATCCCCAGGTGTGGATAAAGTCTCCTCCAACATTAGTAATGGTAAACAGGTTGAATTAGTAATCAGGCCTACTAAAGTGATGGTACATTTTTCTGCTGCACTGGTTGTATTTTCTGCTATATATTTTTGCTAGATTATAATGAATGTAAGCATAGGTGTGACAAAAGCTTGACAACTACTTCTTATGTGTTAAGAGTGTGTGTGGTTATAAATGTATGCTATTGTAGTTATGTAATTAGGTTACCTATGAGTTCAAAAGCTTTAACTTCTTGATTATCAAATGTAAATTGGTTTGTTGGAACATTGCTCTAATTGTTGTTTGGTATTAATAAGTTGCAACTAGATGGTTAAACTGTATTCAGCTAGTGGGACCACAGAGATTGCAATACAGACGGATGAAAGGACCAGTGCATCCACCCACTGAATGAACTGTGGTACCCCAAATGGAGTACATAAAGATGGTCATGAGATGAGTTCCAGTATCAGAATAGGAGTGGTAATGGTCCTTGCCTGAAAACATCACAAACTAGAAACAGGTCGGGGTTCGAAATTGGTACAGCCTCCCTGGACAAGGAAAGGGGACATGGTCCGAGCAGAGCATTGGTGGGGATTGAAGGAGGCAAGACCGGGTAGACCTCTGTAATTGCCACGAAGAAGATCTAGAACCATGGCTGTGGGCAGCAACCCCATAGGCCGTGTGAGTGGAGCTGCAAGTCAAACCGGACTCCTAATTCCCAGGATTAACCACTCGGAGGGAGAAAGTTGTCACCCAGACGTTGGTATATATGCCACACCCATCCCTGTGTGTGGTACCTGGTAAAGTAAAAGAGGAAATATTTTCAGGCAAGGAACATCAGTTGTTATCCCATTCCTTTTTACCAGGAAGTTAAAATTGGAATCCTTTTGCTCGTTATAGAATTGTTCCCAAGTTAGGTTATTCTGGCTCAAGCCAAATGTAGAAGAAAGAAGGGGAGGGATTGTGAGAAATTGGTTTTAATATTTGGCTTTCGCAAGGGGAATTACTGGGGACCTGGGGCTCGATCGTTGGGCCGATTGGTTGGTTATGGTCTGTACTGTGAGAGAAAGGTGAGGTGCCAACATGTCTAAAGACTGGCCAGGTCAAAAGTGCAGGTATTGTCTCAGTCCTGATGGAGAGGGGGTGGGAGCGTGCTGGGGAATATATGAATATGTACGTTTTAATATATGAATATGTATGTTTGCCATCTATATAAGTTCAACTCGTGTTGTTACGGTGAGCCTCTAGCAAATTCGCTATGCGCCCAGCGCTGTGTTGCCTTTATTTTATAATAAACTGGTTATAAATTTCAGCAGTGAGCTCGTTTCTCACAGCCTGAAGGTACCAACTGCACTAAACCTCTGGAGGAGCGAGTACCTCGTGCTGAGGAAGCTCCTCCTTACAATGACCTTTCTGATGATGAAAAGAAATATGCTTTGTTCACAGACGGTTCCTGTGGTCTTGTCGGGAACAAGCGAAGGTGGAAGTCTGCAGTGTGGAGTCCAACACGCCGAGTTGCAGAGGCAAAGGATGGAGAAGGAGAATCCAGTCAGTTCGCAGAGGTAAAAGCTGTCCAGCTAGCTCTCGACGTAGCTGAACGTGAGAGATGGCCAAAGCTTTATCTCTACACCGACTCGTGGATGGTAACCAATGCCCTGTGGGGTTGGCTAAAGGACTGGAAAAGGAATGGTTGGGAGAGAAAAGGAAAGCCTATTTGGGCAGCTGACCTGTGGCAGGACATTGCTGATTGAATCAAGAGAATTCCGGTGAAGGTGAGACACATTGATGCTCACATCCCTAAGAGCAAAGCTACTGAGGAACAGCAACACAACCATCAGGCAGATCTAGCTGCAAGAGTTTCTCAAGTAGACATGGACTCTGATCTTGATCTCGACTGGAAACACCGAGGTGAGATATTCTTAGCTCGGTGGGCTCACGATTCGTCAGGACATCAAGGCAGAGATGCAACCTACCAGTGGGCTCGTGACAGATCCATAGACATTTCCATGGATGCTATCACACAAGTCATCCATGACTGTGACATTTGTGCTGCTATTAAGCAGGCAAAGAGACTTAAGCCCTTATGGTTTGGTGACAGATGGTCCAAGTACAAGTATGGTGAAGCTTGGCAGATTGACTACATCACTCTACCACGTTCTCGTTCTGGTAAGCAGTATGTGCTTACTATGGTAGAGGCAAACACTGGATGGTTGGAAACTTATCCAGTTCCACATACAACTGCACGCAACACCATTCTGGGTCTGGAGAGACAAATCCTGTGGAGACACGGCCTAAGGCTTTTCTGGCTTCTGCCTCTGCTGGATGAGAGCTACTGCAGCTACCCTCCTGCTCCTCTGCCACGAGGTCAGACCTGCTGCCTCCACGCTTCCTCAGAGAAAGGCTGGCCAGTTCGGCTCAATCGCCACTCAGAACCGCTCCTTCGGGACAGCTCCGCTTGCCTAGTGAGTTTCTGCTGGGCTTTTGCCTTGCTTTCGGGGTTTAGCGGGTCGGGAGGACTCCTGGGGGGCAGGGATGAGGCGGGCTCGTGCTCTCGCGAGCGTGCACGGGAGCGAGTGCCTGACGTCAGCCGCGGGAGATTTAAATCCCAGCCGGGCTGTGCGGGCGACGCCAGTTCGGCTCAGTCGCTGCCTTTCGGCTGCTTGCGCAAGAAAAAAAAAAAAAAAAATTTTTTTTTTTTTTTTTTTTGCTTGCTTTGTTTTTGGTTTTTGTTTTTTGTTTTCACTCATACGCTGCACCATGGTCATTACTCGGACCAAGGGTAGAAAAATAGCATCTACCCAGACAGAGTTGTTTCTCCAGCATGCTGGAGTCCAGGCTGCCAGCTGCGGAGAGTGCTTCAGCCTGGCAGTTGGAATAGAGGGAGAGGGAGAGGGAGAGGACACCTGTGTCAGGTGTGAGCAGGTGAACTTTCTCCTCAGCCTGGTGGCTGACCTGAAGGATGAAGTGGCCAAGCTGAAAGAGGAGGTGTCTAGGCTGAGGTCAATAAGGGAAAGCGAACGGGAGTTAGACTTGTGGGAGAAGGCTCTGCAGATCTCCCCTGCTGAGGGCCGGGCCCCTGAAAACGGAGAGGGATGGACACAGGTCCCTGCCAAGGGTGGCAAGAGAAATCCCCCCGGCCCTCTCCTCCTCCTCCGCTGCCCTTGCGTAATAAGTATGAGGCCCTGCAGGCTGAGGGCGGTGGGGATGAGAGGGCTGAGGAGCGGCCATCCAGAGGGGATACCAGGGCCAAGCGGTCCCCGCCGGCTGTAACGACCAGCTCTGGGGAGCAGCCTAAGGCCAAGCCTAAGACCAAGCGGCCACCACCAGCTATAATGACCGGCTCCACAAAGAGAAGGAGAAGGGTTATAGTTGTTGGGGACTCTCTCCTGGGGGGTACTGAGGGACCCATATGCCGTCCCGACCCATCCCACAGGGAAGTCTGCTCTCTACCTGGGGCGCGGATAAGGGATATTGCAAGGGGAATCCCCAAGCTCATCAGTCCCTCTGACTATTACCCTCTACTGGTAATACAGGCTGGGAGTGATGAGATCGACAGGAAGGGCACCAGGGCAATTAAGAAGGAGTTCAGGGCCCTTGGACAATTGATTGATGGGGCAGGCGCGCAAGTGATGTTCTGCTCAGTTCCCTCAGTGGCAGGGGAGTACACCGAGAGGAACGGGAGAACCCACACCATCAATAAGTGGCTCAGGGAATGGTGCCAGCAGAGGAACTTTGGTTTCTTTGATCATGGGCCTACTCTTACAGCACCCGACCTGCTGGGTCCTGATGGGGTGCATTTATCTAGAAGGGGCAAGAGAGTCCTAGCACTAGAGTTGGCAGGGCTCATTAGGAGGGCTTTAAACTAGGTCTGAAGGGGGTGGGTGAAGACATCGGTCCCTCTGCGGAGGTAAGAGTAGGGCACAAGGTAGGGTCAACTGAGAGGTCGGGAGCCCAGCTGCAGTGCATGTACACCAATGCACGCAGCCTAGGCAATAAGCAAGAGGAGCTGGAGGTCCTAATCCACCAGGGCAACTATGATATAGTTGCCATCTCAGAAACATGGTGGGACAACACGCACGATTGGAGTGCTACACTGGGGGGTTACAGGCTCTTTAGGAGGGATAGGAGAGGGAGAAGAGGAGGAGGGGTGGCTTTGTATATTAGGGAGACACTTTCTGCCTCAGAACTTGAGGTGGAAGATGAGGGAATTGAGAGCCTGTGGGTTAAAATCAGAGGGCAACCAACAAACCTGACATCCTGGTTGGAGTCTGTTATAGACCACCCAACCAGGATGAGGAGATGGATGAATTATTCTATAAACAACTGGAGGCTGTCTCAAGATCATCAGATCTTGTCCTCGTGGGTGACTTCAATCTGCCAGATATCTGCTGGGAACTTAATTCAGCAGAGAGAAGGCAGTCCAGAAGATTCCTGGAGCGAATAGAGGACTGCTTCCTAACGCAGCTGTTAAGCGAGCCTACCAGGGGACAGGCTCTGCTTGACCTGCTGCTCTCCAATAGGGAAGGGCTGGTGGGAGATGTGACCGTGGGAGGCTGCCTAGGGTGCAGTGACCACGAGATAGTGAAGTTTTCGATATGCAGGGAGATAGGGAGGAGTACCAACAGAACCTTCACCCTGGACTTCCGGAGGGCAAACTTCAGCCTCTTTAAGAAACTTATTTGTAAAGTTCCCTGGGTACCAACCCTCATGAACCGAGGGGTCCAGGAGGGTTGGACCTACTTCAAAAAGGAGCTCTTGAGGGCACAGGAACTGGCGGTCCCCATGTGTCGAAAGATGAGCCGGCGGGAAGGCGACCGGCCTGGATGAGCAAGCAGCTCCTGGGGGAATTAAGGGAAAAAAAGAGGCTGTATCACCTTTGGAAGGGGGGGAAGGCTTCTCGAGGTAGGTTCAAGGAAGTGGTTAGATTATGTAGGAATAAAATTAGAGAGGCAAAGGCCCAGTTAGAACTGAAACTGGCCACCTCTGTGAAAGAAAATAAAAAGCAATTTTACAAATATATCAAGGCTAAAAAGAAGGGCAAGAAGAACCTCCACTCCTTACTGGACCTGGAGGGGAACACGGTGACCGAAGATGAGGAAAAGGCTGAGGTCCTGAACGCCTTCTTTGCCTCCATGTTTAACAGCAAGGCAGGAGTCCAGGATGAGTGGCCTCCTGAGCTGGGTAATAGGGTCGGGGAGCAGTGTAATGCCCCAGAAATCCATGAGGAATTAGTTCGGGACCTGCTGAGCCACTTGGACACCCACAAGTCCATGGGACCGGATGGGATCCATCCTAGGGTGCTGAGAGAGCTGGCAGATGAGCTGGCCAAGCCGCTCTCCATCATTTTCCTCCAGTCCTGGCTCACTGGAGAGGTCCCAGATGACTGGAAACTGGCCAATGTGATCCCCATCCACAAGAAGGGACGGATGGAGGAGCCCGGAAACTCCAGGCCAGTCAGCCTGACCTCAGTGCCAGGGAAAGTGATGGAACAGATTATCCTGGAGGCAATAACTGCGCACCTGAAGGATGGCCAAGGGCTCAGGTCCAGCCAACATGGATTTAGGAAGGGCAGGTCCTGCCTCTCCAACCTGATCTCCTTCTATGATCAGGTGACCCGTCTGGTGGACGTGGGGAGGCCTGCGGATGTAGTCTATCTGGACTTCAGCAAGGCCTTTGACACCGTCCCCCACAGCAAACTGCTGGCTAAACTGTCAGCTCGTGGTTTGGACCGCAACACTCTGTGCTGGGTTAGGAACTGGCTGGAGGGCCGAGCCCAGAGAGTGGTGGTGAATGGTGCCGTGTCCGGCTGGCGGCCAGTCACCAGCGGCGTCCCCCAGGGATCGGTGCTGGGCCCCATCCTCTTTAACATCTTCATTGATGATATGGATGAGGGGGTTGAGTCAGTCATCAGCAAGTTTGCAGATGACACCAAGTTGGGAACAGATGTTAGTCAGTTAGAGGGTAGAAAGGCTCTGCAGAGGGACCTCGACCGACTGGACAGATGGGCAGAGTCCAATGGGATGGCATTTAATAAGTCCAAGTGCCGGGTGCTGCACTTTGGCCACGGCAACCCCATGCAGAGCTACAGGCTGGGGTCAGAGTGGCTGGAGAGCTGCCAAACAGAGAGGGACCTGGGGGTGCTGATTGACACCCACCTAAACATGAGCCAACAGTGTGCCCAGGTGGCCAAGAAGGCCAATGGCATCCTGGCCTGTATTGGGAATAGTGTGGCCAGCAGGAGCAGGGAGGTCATTCTGCCCCTGTACTCTGCATTGGTTAGGCCACACCTTGAGTACTGTGTCCAGTTCTGGGCCCCTCAGTTTAAGAAGGACATCGAGCTACTTGAGCGTGTCCAGAAAAGGGCAACAAGGCTGGTGAGAGGCCTTGAGCACAAGCCCTATGAGGAGAGGCTGAGGGAGCTGGGATTGTTTAGCCTGGAGAAGAGAAGGATCAGAGGTGACCTCATTGCTCTCTACAACTACCTGAAAGGTGGTTGTAGACAGGAGGGGGTTCGTCTCTTCTCCCAGGCAACCAGCACCAGAACAAGAGGACACAGTCTCAAGCTGTGCCAGGGGAGGTTTAGACTCGAGGTGAGGAGGAAGTTCTTCACTGAGCGAGTCATTCGTCATTGGAATGGGCTGCCCAGGGAGGTGGTGGAGTCGCCGTCCCTGGAGGTGTTCAAGGGGAGATTGGACGTGGCGCTTGGTGCCATGGTCTAGTTGTGAGGTCTGTTAGGACAGGTTGGACTTTGATGATCCTTGGGGTCTCTTCCAACCTTGGTTATACTGTGATACTGTGATACTGTGAAGGAGCCTCTATAGAGCCTTATGGAGACTCTATAAACCTGTGGGAGCCCCTCTAGAGGGCCATGGAGCCTCTATATGAACCATGGGAGCCTCTATATTGACACTGAGAGCCTATATAGTTGCCTATGGAGCTAATATTGAGCCAATGGCAGCGTCTATAGAGCCCGTGGGAGCCTCTAGAGAGCACTATGGAGCCCTATGGAGCTTCTATAGAATCCTAAGTAGCCCTGTGGAGCCTCCATAGTGCCCTCACGAGCCTCTATAGAGCCTGTATAGAGCCCTATGGAGCCTCTATACAGATTCTTCAGACCCCTATGGAGCTCTATAGAGCATCTCTAGAGCCTTTCTAGAGCCCAATGCAGCCTCTATAGTACCCTATGGAACCTCTATAGAGCCTCTACAGAGATTCTATAGACACCTAAGTGGCCTCTGTAGAGCCCTCAGGAACCTCACAGAGCCTCCGTAGAGCCCTATGAAGCCTCTAAAGAGCCACTGTAGATCCTCTAGAGAGCCCAATGAAGCCTCTGTAATGCCTAGTGGAGCCTCTCTATGGATCAGTGCTAGCCTCCACAGTGGTCTATGGAGCCTCTATAATGACTTTTGAAGCCTATATATAGACTGTGGTGCTCTCTATAGAAGCCTGAGAAGCTCTATAGAGGCCATTGGAGGCTCGATATAGACCATGGTAGCCTCTATAGAGGCCATTGGAGGCTCTATATAGACTGTGGTATCCTCTATAGAGGCCTATGGAGCCTCTAAAAGAGGCTGATGGAGCCTCTATATAGCCAGTGGTTGCCTCTGTAGAGGTCTCACATAAGCCTATGGCCCTCTCTATCGCCTGTGTGTGCCTCTATAGAGGCCTAAGGAGCCTATGAGTACCCCGTGGCAGCCTCTATAGAGGTCTATGGACCCTCTATATAAACCATTAGAGCCTCTATATAGACCTTGGAAGTTTCTATAGTGGCTATGGTGCCCATATTGAGCCAATGGGAGCGTCGATAGCACCTGAGGGAGCCTCTATCGAGGGCTATGGAGCCTCTCTAGAGCCTTTTGGAGACTCTAAAGACCCATGGGAGCCTCTCTAGAGGCCTATGGAGCCTCTATATAAACCAAGGGAGCCTTGATATTGACCGTTGGAGCCTCTATGTAGACCATGGTATCCTCTATAGAGGCCTATGCAGCCTCTATAGAGGCTGATAGAGCCTCTATATAGACAGTGGCTGCCTCTGTGGAGGCCTATGGAGCCTCTGTAGAGTCCGTGGGAGTCTCTATGGAGGCCTAAGGAACCTCTATACTGGCCATTGGAGCCTCTATAGAAGCCTATGCAGCCTCTACAGAAGCCTATATCCCCTCTGTAGAGGCTGTGGGAGCCACTACAGAGGACTGTGGAGCCTCTATATAAACAATGGGATCCTCTTTATAGACCTTGGGAGTTTCTATAGTGGTCTATGGAGCCCATATTGAGCCCAATCGGAGCAACTATAGAGCCTGTGGGAGCCTCTATGGCCTCTATGGAGGCCTATGGAGCCTCTATGTTGACCGTTGAAGCCTCTATGTAGACCATGGCTGACTCTGTAGAGGCCTATGGAGCCTCTGCAGGATACTAAGGTGCCTCTGTAGAGTCCGTGGGAGCCTCTATAGAGGGATATGCAGCCTCAATAGAGCCTTATGGAGACTCTATAGACCCGTGGGACCCCTCTAGAGGCCTCTGGAGCCTCTACACAAACCAAGGGAGCCTCTATTTAGACCTTGGGAGACACTATAGAGCCCCTACTGAGCCAGGGGGAGCCTCTATAGAGCCTGTGGGAGCCTCTCTGGAGAAAAATGGAGCCCCTATAGAACTTCTTTAGAACCCCATGGAGTGTCTGCAAATCCCTATCGAGCTTCTTTAGGGCCTCTATAGAGCCTAACTCAGCCTCTTTAGCGACCTATGTAGCCTATCTAGACCCTTATGGAGCCTCTGTAGAGACCTATGTAGTCCTGTGGATCCTCTATAGATATCTATGTAGCCATGTAGAACCTACCCCACCCAAACCCATCCTTGCCTACCCCACCCTAGCCTAGCCTTTTCCACCTGAGCCTAGTCCTATGGAGCCTCAATAGATCCGTGTGGAGCAGTATGAGCCTCTAAAAAGCCCTATGGACCTGCCATAGAGCCCTAAGGAGCCACTATAGAGCCTTATGTAGCCATATGGAGCCTCTACTGTGCCTTAAAGAGCCCTACAGAACCTCTATAGATCCCTATGGAGCCACTATAGAGCCTCTATAGAGCCATAGGAGCCTTGTGACCGGTTTAGGCTGTGCCTTTAAGAAAAGGGACCATTGCTGGAATACTCTGGCTGAATGTTTTTGATATTTAAACAAAAACAAGATAGTCTAAACAAATTTCATTGGTGGATTGGTAGAATGAAACTTTGAGTTTAAGTTCTGTTAGTTCAGTCTGTGTTCAGCCTGGGTTCAGTCTGTTCTTCTCTGTCCTGTGGGCTTATCGGCTTCTCTCTCTCTGAAGCAACAGCTTTGCTGGACAGAAGTGACCTTGAATTAACAAAGCTAACCAGATAAGAAAACTAATTCTTGCACACGCTTTGAGCTAACAGAATTTTTCTCCTTAATTGCCTTTCTCTCTCTCTCTAACCCTTTTTGGGAAAAAAGGGAGGTAGGGAGGGAGAGAGGGGGGTTCAGGGAACCCCCCGGCCGGCAGGAGGGAAAAGGCTTTTCTGCATTACGTTCATTGCTGTGTATTTCTGTATATATTGTAAATATTGTATATTTGTGTACATATTCATTGCATTCCATTTCTGCCTGTAAATAGAGCTTTCATCTGCTTCTCTGGCTGAGTTAGATGTGGTTTCTTTGTGTGTGTGGGGGGAGAATTTTTCTCACCCTACCACAAGCCTCTAGAGAGCACTATGGAGCCCTAAGGAGCTTCTATAGCACCCTAAGTACCCATATGGAGCCTCTCTAGTGCCCTAAGGAGCCTCTCTAGAGCATCTCTAGAGCCTTTAAAGAGCCTCTATAGAGGCCTAAGGAACCTTTATAGAGCCTTTATAGACCCCAATTCAGCCTCTATAGTGCCCTCAGGAGCCTGTAGAAAGCCTCTCTAGAGCCCAATGAAGCCTCTATAATACCCTATGGAACCTCTATAGAGCCCCATGCAGCCTCTATGTAGCCTCTATAGAGCCACTATAGAGCTCTAATGAGCCTCTCTAGAGTCCTATGGATCCCCTATAATGCCCCCATGGAGCTCAATGGAGCCTCCATAGAGCCCTAAGGATCCTCTATATGGCCCAGTGGAGCCCTATGGAGCCTCTACAATCTCTCGAGTAAGTAACCACAGGGGGGGAAGCAGTAAGCAGTGAGGGGGCAGCACTCGTCCCTAGAGAGCTGCAGTGTTGAATAGAAACCACAGCGAGGCAGCACTGAGCAGTGAGGTGGCAGTAGTGAGCAGTGAGGGGCCAGTACACATCGATAGAGAGCTGCAGTGCTGACAAGGAACCACAGGGGGGAAGCACTAAGCTGTGAGGGGGGAGCACACATCCCTAGCAAGCTGCAGTGTTGACAAGTAAACACAGGGTGGCAGCACTGTGCAATGAGAGTGTAGCAATGAGCGGCAAGGGGGCAGGACTGAACAGTGAGGTGGAAGCACACGTCCCTAGAGAGCTGCAGTGTTCACAAGTAACCACAGGCGGCGGCACTGACCAGTGGAGGGGCAGCACAGCTCCCTAGAGATTTGCAGTGCTGACAAGGAACCACAGGGGGGTATCACTGAGGAGTGGGTGGGGCAGCAAATGTCCCTTGAGAGCTACACTGTTCACAAGGAACCACAGGGGGGCAGTACTCATCAGTGAGTGGTCAGTACTGAGCAGTGGGGGGCAGCAATAAGGAGTGAGGGGGCAGCACACGTACCTAGAGAGCTGAAGTGCTGACAAGTAGCCACAGGGGGCCAGCACTGAGCAGTGAGAGGCCAGAATCTCTAGCATGCCTCTACCCTCTAGGCCAATGCAGCCTCTATAGTGCCCTATGGAGCTTCTATAGAACCCCATGGAGCCTCTCTAGAGCCCAATGCAGCCTCCATAATACCCTATGGAGCCTCTATAGAGCCCCATGCAGCCTCTATGTAGCCCTATGGGGCTACTATGTAGCCTCTAAAGAGCCACTTTAGAGCTCTAATGAGCCTCTCTAGAGTCCTATGGATCCTCTATAATGTCCCATGGAGCCCAATGGAGCCTCCATAGAGCCCTAAGGAACCTCTATATAGCCCAGTGGAGCCCTATGGAGCCTCTACAGAGTCTCTAGAGAGGCCAATGCAGCCTCTATAGTGCCCTAAGGACCCTCTATAATGCCCTATGGAGCCTCTACAGAGCCGTACGGACTCTCTAGAGGCGTATGCAGCCTCTATATGAACAATAGGAGCCTCTGAAGAGCCCTGTGGTTCTCTAGGGAGGTATTCTGCCCTCACACGGCTCTGGAGAGGCTCCCATTGTTGATGTAGAGGCTGTATTTGCCTCTATAGAGGCTTCAATGGTTCCTTAGGCCTCCATAGAGACTACCAAGGGTTCTGCAGAGGCTTCATCAGCCTCTAGAGAGGCTCTCATGTGCTTTATAGATGCTCCCATTGGCTCAATATGGGCTCCATAGGCCAATATAGAGGCTCCCAAGGTCTATGTGGAGGCTGCATAGGCCTCTATAGTGGCTCCCACAGGCTCTACAGAGGAGCCATAGGCTTCACTAGAGCTGCCGTTGGCCTCTATATAGGCTCCAATGGTCAATATAGAGGTTCCTTAGGCCTCCATAGGGACTCCAAAGGGCTCTACAGAGGCTCCTTAGGCCTCTATAGAGGCTACCATGGTCTACATAGAGGTTCCAACGGTGATTATAGAGGCTCCATAGACCTCTATAGAGGCTCCAAGGGTCAATACAGAGGTTCTTAGGCCTCGATACATGCTCCCACGGGCTCTTCTAAGGCCTATAGAGCCTGTGGGAGCCTCTCTGGAGAAAAATGGAGCCCCCTATAGAACTTCTTTAGAGCCCCATGGAGTGTCTGCAAATCCCTATCGAGCTTCTTTAGGGCCTCTATAGAGCCTAACTCAGCCTCTTTAGCGACCTATGTAGCCTATCTAGACCCTTATGGAGCCTCTATAGAGACCTATGTAGTCCTGTCTTATCTGGTTAGCTTTGTTTATTCAAGGTTGCTCCTGTCCGGCAAAGCTGTTGCTTCAGTGAGAGAAACAGGCCCACACAAACAGAGGGAAAGGTACAGAATGAACACAGCCAGAACCCAGACAGAACTGACAGAACTTAAAACCTACCAATGAAATTAGTTTAGACTATCTTGTTGTCATTTAAATATCAAAAACATTCAGCCAGATTGTTCAGCAACTGTGCCTTCCTTAAAGGCACAGCCTAAACCGGACACACAGGGCTTCACCACTCTCACAGTGAAGAACTTCCTCCTCACGTCCAGCCTGAATCTCCCCACCCACAGCTTCTCTCCATTCTCCCTAGTCCTGTCACTTCCTGACACCCTAGGAAGTCCCTCCACAGCAGTCTTGTAGGCTCTCTTTAGCTACTGGATGGCCACAATGAGGTCACCTCAGGCCTTCTTTTCTGTCAACTGCAATCATCGCAATAAAAAACAGCAGAAGAATCAAGACTATGAGGAAAGAGCATTTCCCATGAAGTCGAACATCGATCACAATAACTGTTATGATAATGTGAGATCCAAAGCATCAATCAGAAGAATGCACCACAGCACCATGTGAATTAGGACTGAATATTATGGTTGTTTGATTGTTGTGTGATTAGAGAAAATGTTCATATGGACTCAAATGTTATCTCGCCAGTTTGCTATAATTTTACACACTTAGAGGGAAAATCAAAATTCATTATAAGACAATGTGATCGGTTAAGACTATGCCTTTAAGAAAGAGACAGTTGCTGAACACTCTGGCTGAATGTTTTTGATATTTGAACAAAACCAAGATAGTCTAAACTAATTTCATTGGTAGATTGTAGAATGCAATTTTAAGTTTGGGTTCTGTTAAGTCTGGTCTGGTCTGGGTTCAGGCTGGGTGCAGTCTGTGCTTCTCAGTCCTGTGGGCTGGACGGCTTCTCTCTTTCTGAAGCAGGAACGGCCTTGAGTTAACAGCTAACCAGATAAGAAAGCTAATTCTTGCATGTGCTTTTGAGCTAACAGAATTTTTCTTCCTTAATTGCCTTTCTCTCTCTCTCTAACCCTTTTTGGGAAAAAAGGGGAGGTGGGTAGGGCTGGAGGGAAAAGGTTTTTCTGCATTGTCTGTATATATTGTAAATGTTGTATATTTGTGTATATATTCATTGCATTCCATTTCTCCCTGTAAATAGAGCTTTCATCTGCTTTTCCGACTGAGCTAGCTGTGGTTTCTTTCCTTGTGTGTGGGGAGGGAACTTTCTCACCCCACCACAGACAACATGCATTTTCATTTTAGGTTGGAGACAACAAACACAGGAATACCCCACTAAAAAAAAAAAAGGGGGCGGGGGGGAGAGAATACCCCATAGCAAAAATAGTTTTGTAATGGTACCAGCAAGAGATAGATAGCTCATGTCAACACCTATAAACATCAACTTTCCAAAGTGCTGCAACCCTCTCACCACAAGACAGCACGAACATGGCACAACTGTCATGAAAATGACAGTCAGCAAACCTGCCTAGCATTGACCTCAACGACTGTCACAATAATCCAAGATGTCAACAGAAAGTATCTAGCTTATAACTGAGTGTCATGACTGCTTAACTTTTGTACAAACATTAAGAGATCAGTATTACTAGGATGAGCAAAAACACATTATTATGTGTAATTTTCTATTGGGCAAAGCAATGAAGCTCCTTTGCTCTTGCTGTCTGCCTGCAAGTTTTCTGTCTGTGAAGCTAGAGCCTGGCCAGATCTACCTTTACAGATTAAAGAAATCTTGCTACCATTAAACAATTCATGATTTTTGACCATCCTAGAGAAAATTAAAGATGCAACATACCACTAAAGCAGATTGTAAAAGACAGTGCTAAGGATTGCATTTGTGTGTTAATATCTGTGTGCATCGTGTTCAGGCATAATCAAGTCTTCTCTGTCAATAAGAAGAGTGAAATGTAAAGATCGGTACAGTGTTTGCTATCTTTGACCATGTATTATGCCAACTCTGTTAGAACATTCTAACTAGCTCAACTTAAGCATTGTGCCTTGTATGGGTTACATCAGTCTGTTGGACATGCTGTGCTACAGATCTTTTGCTTTTGCTATACAGCTTAGCTTTAACTCGCTTGCTTCTGTGTATGCAAGTAGCATCTTGTATGGGATGAGAACAACTCCCATGAGCAGATTGCTCACAAAAACAAAAAGGGGGATTTGTGGCAATGCCAGCACGAGCAGTGTGAGCAATCTGGCAGTGTAAGCTTAGAGCCTGACATGGTGGTAGGCCATGCTCAGCATAAGTGCAAAAGTTGCTAGCAGTGTAGCAAAACAGTGTTGTGCCTGCACCAGGTAACTAAAGCAGGACACTGGTAGCTATAAACACAGCAAGTTATCTGGGAATAACAGGACACGCACTTGCATCAACAACCTCGCCTGTTAATAGTAGCCTGACCAATAATCTATAATAGTGTGATGTGTGGTCACTTGTGGGGAACCAATGAAGCTATGCCAACGATGCTCCCCGAGTTTATATAGGTTGTAGAAGTTCCCTTAATATGCACTTCTTTTTCCTTTCCTTTCCATTCACTGTACTTTGCTGTGATATACTCACTATGCTTGCACCATAGCCGTACAATATTGGCACAATAAAGGAACAATACTAGATCATATTGATCGTCCGTATTGATTCTCCAGTCTCCATTGCCGTGTGGTGAAGGCACATTCTGCCCAGATACTAGATCTGGTCCCAGCATGTGGACAAATTTCCCCTCCTTCAGGAGGAAGACATAAGCCAAGGCATTAGCCAGGCCAGCACGCACTCAGCGCATGCAGTGCTTGTGCGATCACCAAGTATGGGCATAATTCCAGCTTCACGCTTTCTATAGGTTGAAGCCAGTTGTCTATGAGAGTGCCCATTGGTCAAACCCAGCCTCGAGGAATCTGTAAGTATTACCCCTGTTGGTGAACAAGTTGCCCCCTCTTTCATTTTGTGTCTGTACTTGCTCGCGAGAGGAGCTCTCGAGCCACAGCCTCTGCCATTGAGCTTATTGTTACTAGCTTCTATCATACGTGCACGCATACTGAAGCCTCTATATCGTGAGAAGCACTTTGATCGTGAGGATCACCCCAGAGGGAGGACCTTCGCTGAGCCCGAGAAGCCAGCGTCGCCACAGCCAGTCGTACCGACCGGGAGAGCCTACCACGCTACCGGAGGACTGGACCAGCCCCCGAGGGTAAGATCTGCCCAGTTGTCGGGGAGAAGGGACTTACTAGAGACTAAGTCCGCATATACCTAGCCCCGCCATAGCGGGAGAAGAGCCGCCACGTGTGCCGCTCCAAGCCCTGTAACCGCAGGGAAGACTAAAGCATTGTTTCATGCCTATACTGCACCAAACCCGGGACTACCCCGATCGTCCCGCTGTGCCTTTAAGCCCCAGTAACGGAGAAGCCGCAGCTCAGCGCAGCCTCATTCTCTCTCTGAGGCTGTTTACCTCAGCCCTGAGATCCGTCGCCACGGGGCCGACCCCATAGCTATTGTTGTCCGACCGGGAACCTCTGACCCGCCTACGGGCAACCGTCGCCCCGCCCTGCCGTGCGAGCCGACTTCCAGGGCCGACCCTACGGGCCGAACCTGACCAGGACCTGTCCCCATTGTCTGGAGGGAACCGACCGAGTCCCTGAAGGGAACCTGCTTCCAAGCCAAGCCCAGGTTCCAGCATTCCTTCTCCACTGCTGCGGAGAGAGGAGATAATACCCAATACCACCGTTTCAAGTCTACTAGGAATCAGTCCAGCGGCAGTAGTCAGCCGGACCCCCACCTTGCTACAAACAACAGCTACAGAGTATCTTCCACGTGCTTTCCACCCACTAGCACTCAGTTCAAAGTATCTGCGTGTAGCAGAGTCATCGCTGACGCACAGAAAGATTGCAATATTGTTGTACATAGCCAGAAACCGCCCGCGTTCCGCCGAGTCGCCAACTAGTGGCCAAGCGGCGGAACTGCACTCTTCATTATATAAACATACAAATAGTCTGTAGATAGTTTAATTAAGTTCTAATCATAACACTAAGCCATTTATGGAATGTATTTCACGAACGTGCTCTAGATCATGTATATAAGTTGTTGATTCATTGCTTATTAATAATTTGATAATTAATAAAAATAATATTTTCATAATTCATATTTCATATTCATTAAATTTAATAACCTCTTCACAACATGCCAATAGATGACCTCTTGGTTTCTGCAGTAGAGGTTACAGAGGTTCAGATGCTATTTATACTCCAACAGAGAAAGAGATTCTAGCTGCCTATGAAGGAGTAAAAGCAGCTTCTGAAGTGATTGGAACTGAATCACAACTTCTCTTAGCTCCCAGATTACCAGTTTTGAATTGGATGTTCAAAGGCAAATGTTCCACACCACATCATGCCACAGACTCCACATGGTTGATGTGGATGGCTCTGATAACACAGAGAGCGCAAATGGGAAATCTTGAAAGACAATACAATACAATAATACAATACAATAAATCCAGGTTGGAAGAGACCTTCAAGATAATTGCGTCCAACCTATCAACCAATCCAATCCACCTAAACAACTAGATCATGGCACCCAGTACCCCATCAAGTCTCCTCCTGAATACCTCCAATGATGGTGACTCCACCACCTCCCTGGGCAGACCATTCCAATGGGCAATCACTCTCTCTGTAAAGAACTTCCTCCTAACATCCAGTCTAAACCCTGCCCTGGCGCAGTCTGAGACTGTGTCCTCTTGTTCTGGTGCTGCCTGCCTGGGAAAAGAGACCAACCTCTGCCTGTCTACAATCTCCCCTCAGGTAGCTGTAGAGAGCAATAAGGTCACCCCTGAGTCTCCTCCTGTTCAGGCTAAGCAACCCAAGCTCCCTCAGCCTCTCCTCATAGGGCTTGTGTTCCAAACCCCTCACCAACCTTGTTGCCCTTCTCTGGACACGCTCCAGCAAGTCGACATCCTTTGTAAAGTGAGGGGCCCAGAACTGGACACAGTACTCAAGGTGCGGCCTAACGAGTGCAGTGTACAGGGGCAGAATGACCTCCCTGCTCCTGCTGGCCACACTGTTTCTGATGCAGGCCAGGATGCCATTGGCCTTCTTGGCTGCCTGGGCACACTGCAGGCTCATGTTCAACCTACAATCAACCAGCACCCCCCAGGTCCCTCTCTGCCTGGCCGCTCTCCAGCCACTCTGACCCCAGCCTGTAGCACTGCATGGGGTTGCTGTGGCCAATGTGCAGAACCCGGCACTTGGATGTGTTAAATCTCATGCCGTTGGATTCTGCCCATCTGTCCAGCCTGTCGAGGTCCCTCTGCAAAGCTTCTCTGCCCTCCAGCAGATCAACTCCTGTCCCCAGCTTGGTGTCGTCTGCAAATTTACTGATGATGGACTCGATGCCCTCATCCAGATCATCAATGATGTTGAAGAGCATGGGGCCCAGCACCGATCCTTGGGGCACACCACTAGTGACAGGTCGCCAGCTGGATGTGGCACCATTCACCACTACTCTCTGGACTCGGCCCTCCAGCCAGTTCCTAACCCAACGCAGTGTGCTCCTGTCCAGGCCATGGGCTGCCCGCTTGGCCAGGAGTTTGCTGTGGGGGACGGTGTCAAAGGCCTTGCTGAGGTCCAGGTAGACCACATCCACAGGCCTCCCCACATCCACCAGGTGGGTCACCTGATCATAGAAGGAGATCAGGTTGGTCAGGCAGGACCTGCCCTTCCTAAATCCGTGCTGGCTAGACCTGAGCCCCTGGCCATCCTGTAAGTGCTGTGTGATTGCACTCAAGATGACCTGCTCCATAATTTTGCCTGGCACTGAGGTCAGGCTGACAGGCCTATAATTCCCTGGCTCTTCCAACTGGACCTTCTTGTGGATGGGCACCACGTTGGCCAGCTTCCAGTCTTCTGGGACCTCTCCAGTGAGCCAGGACTAGACCTGGTCTAGTGGAGGTGATCTTAAGTTGGCCTTCTGAGAAATAGGTTTTAATATTTGGCTTTCGCAAGGGCAATTACTGGGGACCGGGGGGCTCGATCGTTGGGCCGATTGGTTGGTTATGGTCTGTATTGTGAGAGAAAGGTCAGGCGCCAACATGTCTAAAGACTGGCCAGGTCAAAAGTGCAGGTTTTGTTTCAGTCCTGATGGAGAGGGGTGGGAACGTGCTGGGGAGTATATGAATATGTACGTTTTAATATATGAATATGTATGTTTGCCATCTACATAAGTTCAACTCGTGTTGTTACGGGGCGCCTCTAGCAAATTCGCTATGCGCCCAGCGCTGTGTTGCCTTCATTTTATAATAAACTGGTTATAAATTTCAGCAGTGAGCTCGTTTCTCACAATTTGGTGACCCCAACGTGATTACCCTGTCTGTAAGGGCTTTCGGGACCCTTCAGAAGGGGGGGCGCCCCCGCTGATTTTGGCAGCCCGGAAGGAGGACCCTGGAAGCCTCTCGGAACACGGGTAAAGGATCCAGCCAACATTATAAGATAACGGCAAGGGAAGGAGCTCCCGGTTGCCGCGGCTGCCTGTAATTCTTGTGCACGAAGACCCGGGCAAGAAAAGGGCTGTAAGTATTGTCCGGTTGGGCGGGTATTGAGGTCGGTGAGAGCGTGTGTGTGTGAGAAGTGGGCTGGACAGTCCGGATCCACGAAGCGAGTGCGGAGTCCTTCTAACTGCGTTTCCAATATCCCGCGAGGGACTTGGCCAGTGAAGGGACGAGGTGGTTGGTGACAGAAAGCGTGGACCTCGGGAAATGGGGCAAGGGTCAGGTGTAGACCTGTTAGCTCAAAGCGAATGCAAGAATTAGTTGTCTTATCTGGTTAGCTCTGTTAATTCAAGGCCGCTCCTGTCCGACAAAGCTCTTGCTTCAGAGTGAGAGAAGCTGATCAGCCCACAGGACAGAGAAGAACAGACTGAACTAACAGAACCCACACCCAAAGCTGCTCTCCACCAATCCACCAATGAAATTAGTTTAGACTATCTTGGTTTTGTTTAAATATCAAAAACATTCAACCAGACTGTTCAGCAATAGTCTCTTTCTTAAAGGCACAGCCTAAACCGGTCACAGGCACCCATCTCCTCCATGATAAATTTGATTGCTCTCAGATCATGTAGTAAATGCCATTTGCCACCACATGTGTGTCAAAAGGGGCTAACAAGTGTGTTGAAAACAACTGACTGATTATAGCAGTTGTGTATCCTGACTGTAACCCATAGGTAGCTATGGCTTGTCTAGCTTCCTTTAACATTTTTCAGTCCAGAGATTGCCATATTCATTGTTGACCTTCTAATACCACAGGAGATGCATGTACAGGAAAATCTACAGATTCTCCATCTGTTACTGCATTTCTCACAATACCTTTCCACCGGCGCAGTGGGACAGTTCCCCGTCCCTCCCACCTCCCGATCCCTTACACTATCATCCCATCGGAATTCGATTGTAGCCTCTGTCGCAGTGATGTTTTCTGCTGACCATGCCTGGGATGTAGGAGGCGGGGGGGGTGTAGTGCAGCCGAAGCCACTGGGGGGGGTGAGGTGTGGAGCAGCTGACGCCGCTGGGGGGAGTGATTGCTGGTGCGGGCTGGAGGGGGTGCCGCTGATGGGGCTGCTGCCGAGCCACCGCCATGGGGACGGCCGCTGCCGTGGCTGCTGCTGGGGAGGCCGCTGGAGGGGCTGCTGGGGCCACCGCTATGGTCGGTGCTGCCGGTGTTGGTGGTGGGTCAGTCGGTGCCACCTTGGTCGGAGCTGTCGGGGCTGCCTCGGTCGGAGCTGTCGGTGCCGTCTCGGTTGGTGCCGCCGGGGCTCGCAGGGGCCGTGTGGCTCGCAGGAGTGGTGCGGTCATGAAAATGCCATAACCGCAAGCCTCCAAGTGCTCCATTGTTTCTAAGAGGGGCTGTGAAACAGAGTTGGCACTGTTTGATTTCTTAGTGTCGGTGTTTTCGTCTTCCAAATCCGAGCTGTTGCAGGCAGTATCAGAAGAAGATGTTGATGAACGGGATCGAATGCGCTGAACCACAGGTTTCGCTGCCTTTTTATCGCTTTTTCCCTGCTGGGTGCGAATGGCAGTGATGGCGTCTGGTGAACGCAGTGTGGTCGCCAAGATGGCGGGCGTGGCGTCTTCTTGCAGTGAGTGTTCATGCTTTCCAACTTCCATTTTGATTCCGCGCATCTTGTCAGTCTGATCGGTATTCGCTTCTACTGCCACTGATGGAGCAGCAGCTGATTTTTTTGTGGAAAAGAACGGCAACAAAGGAGCCGCGATTCACGTAGAAGGAGGAATAGCAGGCAATTGAAATTGTGACAAGGATGCTGACGGAGTGGCAGACGATGTGCAGGGACGAGGGGGGGAGGAAGGTGGGGGGTGGAGGGTGCGGAGCCTTCCAAGCCTTCCAAATCTCCCTTTTTCATCTGGGTTAGAAAATAACGCCGCCGCAGCTGAATCAAAGTAGACTGCTCTGCTTTTATAGATTGCAGTGTATGTGACAGTTCGCCACATAGTGCTATAGCAAAAAGCCGCTTTTTAAGTATTTAAGCACCCCTCACCCCCCCAAGACAGTTTGAGTCTGTGGAGGAAAGGTGCTGCAGGAGATGTTGGGTCTGTAGAGGAAGGATGCTGAGGCTTTGGCTGCAGAAGGGATGTGGTGCTCTGAGCAGCTTCTTCAGCTCCATGAGTTGCAGCAGGCAGAACTTAGGGCACGGAGAGAGGGTTTTCAGAGTCCAAGATCCATTGTGTTGCCCCGTGATGTTTTCAGCGTGTGGTGCCATCTTCTTTCTTCTGCATTTTTCTTCTTTAAATTTCTTGTTCTAAGCCAGTAGTTGCTCCAGTCTTTTATACAGTTTTTTAGTCCTTAGTCAAGTGTCCAGGAGATGTTCCCCAGGATATCATTCTGGGAAATCATCTTTAGGTAAGTGTCCAGGTATCGTTCCCCATGAAATCTTTCTGTGTATTCATGTGAGCTTGGGCAGCCATCTGGATGGAGGGAAAAGCGTAGCACCAAATTGCTTGATCCATTTGATCTCCCTTCTGGAGAGAGTCAAAATGACCATTTGAATTCTGGCCTACCTCTTTCCTGTGCTGAGATAGATGCAGTTCAGAGTACTTACATAGGGCACGTTTCTGTGACACTTCGATTCTAACCAAAACATTGTTGGAATCAAACCTAAAGGGAAAAGCCCAGCCCCAAATTGCTTGATCCATTTGATCTCCCTTCTGGAGGGAGTCAAAAGGAGCCTTTGAATTCTGGCCTAGCTCTTTCCTGTGCTGAGATACACGCTGTTCAGAGGACTTGCATACTGCATGTTTCTGAGACACTTCGATTCTAACCAAAACATTGTTGGAATCAAACCTAAAGAGAAAAGCCCAGCCCCAAATTGCTTGATCCATTTGATCTCCCTTCTGGAGGGAGTCAAAATGACCCTTTGAGTTCTGGCCTACCTCTGTCCTGTGCTGAGATACATGCAGCGCATTTTATTGCACACTGTGCGTTTCTGAGACACTTCGATTCTAACCAAAACATAGTTGGGGTAAAACCTAAAGGGAAAAGCCTAGCACCAAATTGCTTGATCCATTTGATATCCCTTCTGGAGGGAGTCAAAATGACCAACTAAATTCTGTCTTCCTCATTCCTCTGCTGAGATACTGTTGTGAAGATGTTATTAAATTTATTAATATGAAATATGAATTATGAAAATATTATTTGTATTAATGATATAATTATTAATAACCGATGAATCAACAACTTATAAACATGTTCTAGTGCACGTTTGTGAAATACATTCCATAAGTGGCTTAGTATTATGATTAGAACTTAATTAAACTATCTACAGACTATTTGTATGTTTATATAATGAAGGGTGCAGTTCCGCCGCTTGGCCACTAGGTGGAGACGTGGCGGAACGCGGGCGGCTTCTGTCTATATACAGCAGTATTACAATCTTTCTGTGCATCAGTGATTACTCTGCTACATGCGGATACTTTGAACTGAGTGCTAGTGGGTGGAAAGCACGTGGAAGATACTCTGTAGCTGTTGTTTGTAGCAAGGTGGGGGTCCACCGACTTCTGATGCTGGACTGGTTCCTAGTTGAGTTGAAACAGTGGTGTTGGGTATTATCTCCTCTCTCCGCAACAGTGGAGAGGGGATACTGGAACCTGGGCTTAGCTCGGAAGCAGGTTCCCTTCAGGACTCGGTCGGTTCCCTCCAGACAATGGGGATTGGTCCTGGTCGGGTTCGGCCCGTGGGGTCGGCCCTGGAAGTCGGCTCGCACGGCAGGGCGGGGCGACGGTTGCCAGTAGGCGGGTTCAGAGGTTCCCGGTCAGACGACAATAGCTATGGGGTCGGCCCCGTGGCGGCGGGTCTCGGGGCTGAGGTAAACAGCCTCGGAGAGAGAATGCGGCTTCTCTGTTACTGGGCTTAAAGGCACAGCGGGACGATCGGGGTAGTCCCGGGTTTGGTGCGGTATAGGCACGAACAATGCTTTAATTTTCCCTGAGGTTACAGGGCTTGGAGCGGCACACGTGGCGGCGCTTCTCCCACTATGGCAGGGCTAGGTATATGTGGACTTAGCCTCTATCAAGTCCCTTCTCCCCGACAGCTGGGCAGATCTTACCCTCGGGGGCTGGTCCAGTCCTCCGGTAGCATGGTAGGCTCGCCCTGTCGGTACCACTGGCTGTGGCGACGCTGGCTTCTTGGGCTCAGCGAAGGTCCTCCCTCTGGGGTGATCCTCACGATCAGAGTGCTTCTCATGATGCAGAGGCTTCAGTATGCGTGCCTGTGTGACAGAAGGTAACAACAATAAGCTCAATGGCAGAGGCTGTGGCTCGAGAGCTGCTCTCTCGAGCAAGTACAAAGACAACGTGAAAGAGGGGGCAACTTGTTTACCAACAGGGGTAATACTTACAGATTCCTCGAGGCTGGGTTTGACCAATGGGCACTCTCATAGACAACTGGCTTCAACCTATAGAAAGCGTGAAGCTGGAATTATGCCCATACTTGGTAATTGCACAAGCACTGCAGGCGCTGAGTGTGTGCTGGCCTGGCTAATGCCTTGGCTTTTGTCTTCCTCCTGAAGGAGGGGAAACCTGTCCACATGCTGGGACCAGATCTAGTATCTGGGCAGAATGTGCCTTCACCACAGATACATGCAGCTAATTGTATTGCATACTGCACAATTCTGTGACACTTCGATTCTAACTAAAACATTGTTGGGGTAAAACCTAAAGGGAAAAGCCTAGCACCAAATGGCTTGATCCATTTGATCTCCCTTCTGGAGGGAGTCAAAATGACCCTTTGAATTCTGGCCTACCTCTTTCCTGTGCTGAGATACTTGAAGCTCATTTTTTTGCATGCTGAGCGTATCTGTGCCACTTCGATTCTAACCAAAACATTGTTGGGGTAAAACCTAAAGGGAAAAGCCCAGCCCCAAATTGCTTGATCCGTTTGATCTCCCTTCTGGAGGGAGTCAAAATGACTATTTGAATTCTGGCCTGCCTCTGTCCTGTGCTGAGATACATGCAGTTCAGAGTGCATGCATAGGGCTGTCTCAGTCCGGAGAGGGAATGAGACTCATGTTTTTTTTAAAATATTCCCGTGTTGTGAAATGAGAGGCACAAACAAGTCCAAAATATCAACAGCTAGACTATTTATTACATAAATAAAGTGGATGGATCAGGAGAGAGAGAGAAAACAGAGAAGAGAGGAAAAGAGGAAAGGAATTATATTATCACACCACTCACCCCCCCAAGACTGTTTGAGTCTGTGGAGGAAAGGTGCTGCAGCAGATGTTGGGTCTGTAGAGGAAGGGTGCTGAGGCTTTGGCTGCAGAAGGGATGTGGTGCTCTGAGCAGCTTCTTCAGCTCCATGAGTTGCAGCAGGCAGAACTTAGGGCACGGAGAGAGGGTTTTCAGAGTCCAAGATCCGTTGTGTTGCCCCGTGATGCTTCCAGCGTGTGGTGCCGTCTTCTTTCTTCTGCATTTTTCTTCTTTAAATTTCTTGTTCTAAGCCAGTAGTTGCTCCAGTCTTTTATACAGTTTTTTAGTCCTTAGTCAAGTGTCCAGGTGTTGTTCCTCAGGATATCGTTCTGGGAAATCATCTTTAGTTAAGTGTCCAGATATTGTTCCCCATGAAATCTTTCTGTGTATTCATGTGAGTCTGGATGGAGGGGGGGAGGCCTCCGCCTCCTCCTTCTCTATCTACCTACCCACACACTCATTACACATCAGGAAACAGGTCGTGAATCCATTGTCTCATCATCCTCCCTTCCTGGGGTATCTGATGGCTGGAAATGAACTTGTCCTGAAGGCGTGATGGCTGGGGCCTTGGGCCATTGTTGAAGGCCAGCTGCAGTCCAGTGAGCAAGGTTATCTTTGCACCTTCCAAGAGTCCTTCCAGTGGCTCTGCCTAATGCACATCAGCTATTGTCTGGGCAAGCAGCAAGTGATTTTATCTTTGTTGAGTCACACCAGGAGAGACAAGCTTTAGTCTCTCACACCACCCTGTCAATCAAAGATAAAAGCAGGAAAGAAAGAAAGGAAAGGAAAGAAGTTTTAAACAATTTTTACAATAGACACAAGTTTTGATTGGCTAATGGCACAAATCTGTTGTTCACCATCATTAGACACAAATTGCATATTGGACACTACATATTGAATCACTGTATACAACAGGGACTTACACAAGATGAAAGATTAACAATACTAACAAAACAGAACAAAATTAAAACAGGTAATTACTGTTACAAACACTCTCCACGCCAATCGAGAGTTTAAGTATAAGAAATTTTATTGCGGGTAAAATAAGCAAAAGCAGCGCACTGGGCGGCTGGGAGTCTCCTGCTCCACAACAGCAGGCCCCGAGTAAGGATCCACTCTCTTCTTTTAAGGTGGAGGTATGTCGCAACCGTAACTGCCAATTCCTCATGCATAGGATGCACCCTTCTGGCTGTGCAAGCCTGAGTTCCTGATAAGGATCGGCATCCTGGTCTGGAGTCTCTTGTGAGGATGTTGATAGTTTTCCTTATCTTAACCTTGTTTCTGGCAGGCTCAGTGGGTGTCGAACCAGCTGCCCAACTTTTGTAGATTTCTGCCTAACAAGCTTAAAACTAAGTACATACTGTTCAAAACAGGATGTTACATGGTCTTATCATTGAGTGGCATTGTCTGACTTGATCATGACTCCATCATTGATCATTTATATGGTTAACAAATAATTCATCCCTTTATTTATTACAATTACACAAGGTGACAGCATCCTTGTTCCTCCTGGAAGCCAGGAGAACAAACCCATACCCCCCCACCCCGTCAGTCCTTCAGTTTGGAATTGAAGTGAGAGCTTCCTTCCAGATCTGAATGCATCTGCGGGGCTATGGAAAGTACAGTCCTTGAAGAGATGTCTTCTGTGATGCAAAACTTGAGAGGTCTTCTATATTTTAACAAGTCCTTCTGACAATACATCAGGTAATCTTCAGCATTAGAACTTAAATAAGAAACACAACCTCAAAACATACAAAACTGGTATTTCCAGGTTCCCCACACACAGAGAGGTTCTCTGAGCCACCCTCTCAGGTGATGTCTCTGAAAGAGATGGATTAATTACTTTGCATGGGCCTTTAAGTACCGTTGATTGTCTCAGGTTCTCTCAAAGCCAAGCTAAACACAAACAAAAGCTTTTTCCCAAACCATGTACAATTTTTTTGGTGATCTCCTGAATCATGCTTCACCCCCCACTCACCACTGAGAACTGAAGCCCTTAGTTGCTCTGGGGGGCATACCCCTCCCCTCACCAAATGGTCCTGCCATGAGGGGAGCAGTGGCCTCAGCCCTCTTTTTAGATTCAAGCCAGCATTTCACAGTGATTTCTAATTGCCTCGTGGATACACCATCAACCACTTATTTTGGAATACCTTTCTTCTGACCCACCCCCCACCAATATTGCCGGGTATTCAAGTGTTCCCTGCCCCTAGCCAGGTGCCTACTAGGAATATGGCGCAACTGGCCCTGGGGGCTTGGTGGGTGAATCATTTTCACATGCCTCAAGCCTCTAGTTTGATGTTTTTTAATTTCCTCAGTGTGGTGGGGTGAGAAAGTTCCCCCCACACACAAAGAAAGAAACCACAGCTAGCTCAGTCGGAAAAGCAGATGAAAGCTATATTTACAGGCATAAATGGAATGTATGAATATGTACACAAATATACAATATTTACAATATATACAGAAATACACAGCAATGACTGTAATGCAGAAAAAGCCTTTTCCCTCCAGCCGGCCAGGGGGGTTCCCTGAACCCCCCCTCTCCTCCCTACCTCCTTTTTTCCCAAAAAGGGTTAGAGAGAGAGAGAAAAAAGGTTAAGGAAGAAAAATTCTGTTAGCTCAAAGCACATGCAAGAATTAGTGTTCTTATCTGGTTAGCTGTTAACTCAAGGCCGTTCCTGCTTCAGAAAGAGAGAAAGCCGCCCAGCCCACAGGACAGAGAAGCACAGACTGCACCCAGCCTGAACCCAGACCAGACTGAACTAACAGAACCCAAACTTAAAATTGCATTCTACAATCTACCAATGAAATTAGTTTAGACTATCTTGTTTTTGTTTAAATATCAAAAACATTCAGCCAGAGTGTTCAGCAACTGTCTCTTTCTTAAAGACATAGCCTCAACTGGTCACACTCAGGTATACTATACTGCCTGGCATAGTCTAGTAACTCCCTTCCCACTTCTTCCCATGTCCATGGCTTTAAGTCAGGCTGTCTCCCTCCGGGTGTTGAATTTTCCCTTAGAGCAGCTTGCATCCTGGAAGAAAGTGGGGTATCAGCTATTTCTTTTTGGAGTGGATACCTCTTACTTTAAGCGAGTCAGGGAGACCCCTGACCAAAGGAGTCATTCTGTTTGCATCCAGCAGGAGAGAAAGGGGGGATTCAAAATGATGTTTTAGTTCTCTTTCATATATCATTTGCAGTCATGCAGCCTTTTGCACATTCTCCATTATCTGATTCATCCCTCCCTGCAGAACTACAGGTTCCCCTCTTTCCTTTGGATCAAAACCCCCTGCCCAGTAGGCAGCTCGCTGGGTAAGGCTCCGGGTCCCTTCTGTTTTCGTGGTTAGAAAAAACACATTATCACCTCAATAGCCCATGGCTTCAGCTTCTGTTAACATAATCTGATTACCTCCAGTTTTTGAAACTCGCCATACATATTCCACCTCAGATTCCCCAGCAGAGCGTGCAAATTCTTTACGAATTTTGGCAAGCACAGTGTAAGAGAAAGATGCATCTTTAGTTGTGATAGTGGGGGTAGTTTCCCCATCCTCATATAAAATTTCGGTTTTAATGAGAGGTCTGACATGCACAGCAGCCTCCTTAGCTGTTGTCAGTTCTGCCCGAGGGTACATAGGGGCAGACTCCAGGTAATTCACACCCTGTTTGGAGTCCAAATACGAATTTTGCCTCCTCTCCTTTTCCAATTGAATCTTAAGATCTGCCACTAAGTCTTTCAAAGTGGCAACATGGCTTTGTAGTGACGAAACTAAGTCCTGCAGAGAGGAAATAGTTTTATTCTCCTGCTCATGCCATTCCTCTTTCTCCTTCACTGAAGCGGCTAAACAGGCACCTAAAACCACACAAACAAAAGCTTTGCCTTTTCCCGCTTTGGCTCTTGCATCTTTCTGCAGGGCCACAATTCTATCAGCCACACTCTGGAAATTATTCCAGTTTTCACGGGCCCAGTCAAGTACCTGTACAGATGGGCGGGCACCATGAGCTTTTAAAAGGTTAAGAAGCCTCTGCACTCTGGGCCATCTCTTTTGTTTCACAAAATATTTCTTAATCGGGCACTAAGTTTCACGGGGAAGTCAGACCAAAACCACTGTTTGTACCAACAAAATCTTCCCTGGAAAAATGTACACTTTTAAAAGGCTTACTGCACAATAATCTTCTCCAGGAAAAATGCACAATAGATTTTTCAGGAGAGGTCACACACAAGAAAAAACAACCAACCTGGGCTTCTCAAGAGAAAGTCATACTATTTCCCTGAGGGAACCCACTATGCAAAAGCTTCTCAGCTTTTGTTCCTCAAATTTTCTGTTACAACAGGACAAGAACCTTGTTTTTCTTAGGGAAGAGTCACTCTGTTTCCCTGAGAGAACACACACACTTCTCAACTTTTGCTGCAATACAGGGCTTCTCGGGGAAGCCACACCTTTCCTGAGACAATACATACTTTACAAATATCACCAACACTGGATTTCCCAAAACAGGGTACTGACAATTCTTGAGGAGGTCACACTATAAAACCAACATTTATACCCCAGATAATCACCCCCGAGAAAGCACACACGATTAAAGCTTTTGAGAACTCCCACACAGTCTCTCTGAAAACTTTCGCCTCTTCCTTCTCCGGCCACTTCCCTCTCGGGAGAGTGAAAATGCAAATCTGGACTCCGCACTCACTTCGTACTCAGAGTAAATCTCAGACACACACACACATTTTGGGGTTCTCAGAAATGCAATAGTCTTCCTGTGATACTTTCACTGCACAGGAATCCTGCCGACTACGCCAATATTAATGTCTCGGTCCAGAGAGGGAAAGAGACTCAGTTTTTTTATGAATATTCCCATGTTTTGAAATGAGAGGCACAAACAAGTCCAAAATATCAACAGCTAGACTATTTATTACATAAATAAAGTGGATAGATCAGAAGGGGAGAGAGAGAGAATAGAGAGAGAAGAGAGAAGAGGGAAGGAATTATATTACCACACCCCTCACCCCCCCAAGACAGTTTGAGTCTGTGGAGGAAAGGTGCTGCAGCAGATGTTGGGTCTGCAGAGAAACCATGCTGCAGGAGATGTTGGGTCTGCAGAGAAACCGTGCTGAGGCTTTGGCTGTAGAAGGGATGTGGTGCTCTGAGCAGCTTCTTCAGCTCCATGAGTTGCAGCAGGCAGAACTTAGGGCACGGAGAGAGGGTTTTCAGAGTCCAAGATCCGTTGTGTTGCCCCGTGATGCTTCCAGCGTGTGGTGCCATCTTCTTTCTTCTGCATTTTTCTTCTCCAGTTTTCTTCTCCTAAGCCAGTAGTTACTCCAGTCTTTTATACAGTTTTTTAGTCCTTAGTCAAGTGTCCAGGTGTTGTTCCCCAGGATATCGTTCTGGGAAATCATCTTTAGGTAAGTGTCCAGGTATCGTTCTCCATGAAATCTTTCTGTGTATTCATGTGAGTCTGGATGGAGGGGGGGAGGCCTCCGCCGCCTCCTTCTCCATCTACCTACCCACACACACATTACACATCAGGAAACAGGTGGTGAATCCACTATCTCATCATCCTCCCTTCCTGGAGTATCTGATGGCTGGAAATGATCTTGTCCTGAAGGCGTGATGGCTGGGGCCTTGGGCCATTGTTGAAGGCCAGCTGCAGTCCAGTGAGCAAGGTTATCTTTGCACCTTCCAAGAGTCCTTCCAGGGGCTCTGCCCAATGCACATCAGCTATTGTCTAGGCATGCAGCAAGTGATTTTATCTTTGTTGAGTCACACCAGGAGAGACAAATTTTAGTCTCTCAAAGTAAAACCTAAAAGGAAAAGCCTAGCACCAAATTGCTTGATCCATTTGATCTCCCTTCTGGAGGGAGTCAAAATGACCACAGTATCACAGTTTCACAGTATCACTAAGGTTGGAAGAGACCTCGAAGATCATCGAGTCCAACCTGTCACCACAGTCCCCATGACTAGACCATGGCACCAAGTGCCACGTCCAATCCCCTCTGTGTGACCGGTTGAGGCTATGCCTTTAAGAAAGAGACAGTTGCTGAACACTTTGGCTGAATGTTTTTGATATTGAACAAAAACAAGATAGTCTAACTAATTTCATTGGTAGATTCATTGGGTTCGTTTGGTTCAGTCCTGTGTCTGGTCTGGTGTTCAGGCTGGGGGCGTCTGTGCTTCTCTGTCCTGTGGCTGGACGCTTTTCTCTTTCTGAAGCAGGAACGGCCTTGAGTTAACAGCTAACCAGATAGAGAACTAATTTTTGCATGTGCTTTTTAGCTAACAGAATTTTTCTTCCTTAATTGCCTTTCTCTCTCTCTCTAACCCTTTTTGGGAAAAAGGGGAGGTGGGGAGGGAGAGGAGGGGGGTTCAGGGAACCCCCCTGGCCGGCTGGAGGAAAAGGTTTTTCTGCATTGTGTTCATTGCTGTATTTCCCTGTATATATTGTAAATATTGTATATTTGTGTACATATTCATTGCATTCCATTTCTGCCTGTAAATATAGCTTTCATCTGCTTTTCGCTGAGCTAGCTGTGGTTTCTTCCCTGTGTGTGGGGAAGGGAACTTTCTCACCCCACCACACCTCTGGAACACCTTCAGGGATGGTGACTCCACCACCTCCCCGGGCAGCCCATTCCAATGGCAAATGACTCTCTCGGTGAAGAACATTCTCCTCCCCTCGAGCCTAAACTTCCCCTGTTGCAGCTTGAGACTGTGTCCCCTTGTTTCTGGTGCTGGTGCTAGGGACAAGAGCCCAAACCCCTTCCGGGCTACAACCACCCTTCAGGTAGTTGTAGAGAGCAATGAGGTCACCCCTGAGCATCCTCTTCTCCAGGCTAAAAAAAACCAACTCCTCCAGCCTCTCCTCATAGGGCCTGTGCTGAAGCCATTGGAATTCTGGCTTACCTCTTTCCTGTGCTGAGATACATGCAGTTCAGTGTACTTCATAGGGCGGGTTTCTGTGACACGTCGATTCTAACCAAAACATTGCTGGGGCAAAAAGTAAAGGGAAAATCCTAGCACCAAATTGCTTGATCCATTTGATCTCCCTTCTGGAGGGAGTCAAAATGACCATTTGAATTCTGGCCTACCTCTTTCCTCTGCTGAGATACATGCAGCTCATTGTAGTGCATAATTGTGACCGGTTTAGGCTGTGCCTTTAAGAAAGGACAGTTGCTGGAACACTCTGGCTGAATGTTTTTGATATTTAAACAAAAACAAGATAGTCTAAACTAATTTCATTGGTAGATTGGTAGAATGCAACTTTAAGTTCTATCAGTTCAGTCTGTGTTCAGCCTGGGTTCAGTCTGTTCTTTCTCTCTGTTCGTGTGGGCCTGTTTCTCTCTCTGAAGCAACAGCTTTGCTGGACAGGAGCGACCTTGAATTAACAAAGCTAACCAAATAAGAAAACTAATTCTTGCATACGCTTTGAGCTAACAGAAAGAGGTAGGCCAGAATTCAAATGGTCATTTTGACTCCCTCCAGAAGGGAGGTCAAATGGATCAAGCAATTTGGTGCTAGGCTTTTCCCTTTCGGTTTTACCCCAACAAAGTTTTGGTTAGAATCGAAGTGTCACAGAAACGCGCAGTATGCAAGTCCTCTGAACTGCGTATATCTCAGCGCAGGAAAGAGGTAGGCCAGAATTCAAAAGATCATTTTGACTCCCTCTAGAAGGGAGATCAAATGGATCAAACAATTTGGGGCTAGGGTTTTTCCTTTAGATTTTACCCCAACAATGTTTTGGTTAGAATCAAAGTGTCGCTGAAACTTGCACTATTGTGACCGGTTTAGGCTGTGCCTTTAAGAGAGGACAGTTGCTGGAACGCTCTGGCTGAACGTTTTTGATATTTAAACAAAAACAAGATAGTCTAAACTAATTTCATTGGTAGATTGGTTGAATGCAACATTAAGTTTAAGTTCTGTCAGTTGAGTCTGTGTTCAGCCTGGGTTCAGTCTGTTCTTTCTGTTCATGTGGGCCTGTTTCTCTCTCTGAAGCAACAGCTTTGCTGGACAGGAGCGACCTTGAATTAACAAAGCTAACCAGATAAGAAAACTAATTCTTGCATACGCTTTGAGCTAACAGAATTTTTCTTCCTTAATTGCCTTTCTCTCTCTCTCTAACCCTTTTTGGGAAAAAAGGGAGGTAGGGAGGGAGAGAGGGGGGTTTAGGGAACCCCCCGGCCGGCTGGAGGGAAAAAGCTTTTCTGCATTACGTTCATTGCTGTTATTTCTGTAATATGTAAATATTGTATATTTGTGTACATATTCATTGCATTCCATTTCTGCCTGTAAATAGAGCTTTCATCTGCTTTTCTGACTGAGCTAGCTGTGGTTTCTTTGTGTGTGTTCTCACCCTACCACATATTACCAGTGCCCGGCTTGTGGATAGTTGCTGTCCAGAAGCAGGGCAAAATTTGCTTGGTTTATTGTCTGCTCGAGTCAGAGTTGCAAACATGGAAGTGTTTTGGTATTTAGAGCATCTGTTTTTTTCAATTTTGGGGGTTCTTACCTATAAGCATCTTGTCTATAAGCATGTCCTTTCTTAAAGGCACAGCCTAAACCGGTCACTATAGCGCACATTTCAGTGACACTTCGATTCTAACCAAAACATGGTTCAGCTAAAATCTAAAGGAAAAACCCTAGTACCAAATTGTTTGATCCATGTGATCTCCCTTCTAGAGGGAGTCAAAATGATCTCAAAATGATCCTCACTTCAGAGGACTTGCATACTGTGTGTTTCTGTGAGCCTCTTAAGAAGCTCATGACACCACTGTAGAGTCTGTGGGAGCCTCAGTAGATTCCTATGGAGCCTCTGTGAGCCAGTGGGAGCCTCTATGTAGGCATATTCAGCCTCTATATTGACCATTGCAGCCTCTACAGAGGTCTATGGAGCCTCTATATTGACCGTTGGAGCCTGTATGTAGACCATTGGAGCCTGTGGAGAGGCCTATGCAGCCTCTATAGAGGCTCCATTAGCCTCTATAGGCTCCGTGCTTGCCTCTGTAGATGCCTATGGCGCTTCTGTAGACCCATGGGAGCCTCTATAGAGGTCTATGTAGCCTCTATTTTGAC